>CAWWDY010001964.1:0-39319 GCA_963942605.1 Poecilus cupreus
AACGGTGTTTTGTATGCTTTTGCATGCTTAAAACAGCATTTTTATCTTGCTTTCACCAACATTAGTTATTATACACGACATAAAAATGAATATGACAGTTTAAATACTTGAAAGCGGTGTTTTGTATGCTTTTGCATGCTTAAAACAGCATTTTTATCTTGCTTTCACCAACATTAGCTATTATATATGACAGAAATATGAATATGACAGTTTATATACTTGAAAACGCTGTTTTGTATGCTTTTCCATGCTTAAAACAGCACTTTTATCTTGCTTTCACCTACATTAGCTATTATACACGACAGAAACATGAATATGACAGTTTAAATACTTGAAAACAGCATTTGTATGTTTTGCAAGCTGAAAACATCTATTTTATCCTGATTGTGCAAACATGAGCCATTACACACGACATATACATGAATATGACAGTTTAAATTCTTGAAAACGGTGTTTTGTATGCTTTTGCAAGCTTAAAACAGCATTTTTATCTTGCTTTCACCAACATTAGCTATTATACAATACAGAAACATGAATATGACAGTTTAAATACTTGAAAACGGTGTTTTGTATGCTTTTGCATGCTTAAAACAGCATTCTTATCTTGATTTTCCAAACATAAGCCATTACACACGACATATACATGAATATGACAGTTTAAATACTTGAAAACGGTGTTTTGTATGCTTTTGCATGCTTAAAACAGCAATTTTGTCTTGCTTTCAACAACATTAGCTATTATACACGACAGAAACAAGAATATGACAGTTTAAATACTTGAAAACGGTGTTTTGTATGCTTTTGCATGCTTAAAACAGCATTTTTATCTTGCTTTCACCAACATTAGCTATTATACACGACAGAAACATGATTATGACAGTTTAAATACTTGAAAACAGCAATTTGTATGTTTTTGCAAGCTGAAAACAGCTATTTTATCTTGATTTTGCAAACATAAGCCATTACACACGACATATACATGAATATGACAGTTTAAATACTTAAAAACGGTGTTTTGTATGCTTTTGCAAGCTTAAAACAGCATTTTTATCTTTCTTTCACCAACATTAGCTATTATACACGACAGAAACATGAATATGACAGTTTAAATACTTGAAAACAGCATTTTGTATGTTTTTGCAAGCTGAAAACAGATATTTTATCTTGATTCTGCAAACATAAGCCATTACACACGACATATACATGAATATGACAGTTTAAATACTTGAAAACGGTGTTTTGTATGCTTTTGCATGCTTAAAACAGCATTTTTATCTTGCTTTCACCAACATTAGCTATTATACACGACAGAAACATGAATATGACAGTTTAAATACTTGAAAGCAGTGTTTTGTATGCTTTTGCATGCTTAAAACAGCATTTTTATCTTGCTTTCACCAACATTAGCTATTATACATGACAGAAATATGAATATGACAGTTTATATACTTGAAAACGCTGTTTTGTATGCTTTTGCATGCTTAAAACAGCACTTTTATCTTGCTTTCACCAACATTAGCTATTATAGACGACAGAAACATGAATATGACAGTTTAAATACTTGAAAACGGTGTTTTGTATGCTTTTGCATGCTTAGAACAGCATTTTTATCTTGCTTTCACCAACATTAGCTATTATACACGACAGAAACATGAATATGACAGTTTAAATACTTGAAAACAGCATTTTGTATGTTTTTGCAAGCTGAAAACATCTATTTTATCTTGATTTTGCAAACATGAGCCATTACACACGACATATACATGAATATGACAGTTTAAATACTTGAAAACAGCATTTTGTATGTTTTTGCAAGCTGAAAACAGATATTTTATCTTGATTTTGCAAACATAAGCCATTACACACGACATATACATGAATATGACAGTTTAAATACTTGAAAACGGTGTTTTGTATGCTTTTGCATGCTTAAAACAGCATTTTTATCTTGCTTTCACCAACATTAGTTATTATACACGACATAAACATGAATATGACAGTTTAAATACTTGAAAGCGGTGTTTTGTATGCTTTTGCATGCTTGAAACAGCATTTTTATCTTGCTTTCACCAACATTAGCTATTATATATGACAGAAATATGAATATGACAGTTTATATACTTGAAAACGCTGTTTTGTATGCTTTTGCATGCTTAAAACAGCACTTTTATCTTGCTTTCACCTACATTAGCTATTATACACGACAGAAACATGAATATGACAGTTTAAATACTTGAAAACAGCATTTTGTATGTTTTTGCAAGCTGAAAACATCTATTTTATCTTGATTGTGCAAACATGAGCCATTACACACGACATATACATGAATATGACAGTTTAAATACTTGAAAACGGTGTTTTGTATGCTTTTGCATGCTTAAAACAGCATTTTTATCTTGCTTTCACCAACATTAGCTATTATACACGACAGAAACATGAATATGACAGTTTAAATACTTGAAAACGGTGTTTTGTATGCTTTTGTAAGCTTAGAACAGCATTTTTATCTTGCTTTTACCAACATTAGCTATTAAACATGATAGAAATATGAATATGACAGTTTATATACTTGAAAACGCTGTTTTGTATGCTTTTGCATGCTTAAAACAGCATTTTTGTATTGCTTTCACCAACATTAGCTATTATACACGACAGAAACATGAATATGACAGTTTAAATACTTGAAAACAGCATTTTGTATGTTTTTGCAAGCTGAAAACAGCAATTTTATCTTGATTTTATAAACATAAGCCATTACACACGACATATACATGAATATGACAGTTTAAATACTTGAAAACGGTGTTTTGTATGCTTTTGCATGCTTAAAACAGCATTTTTATCTTGCTTTCACTAACATTAGCTATTATACACGACAGAAACATGAATATGACAATTTAAATACTTGAAAACGGTGTTTTGTATGCTTTTGCATGCTTAAAACAGCAATTTTATCTTGATTTTCCAAACATAAGCCATTACACACGACATATACATGAATATGACAGTTTAAATACTTGAAAACGGTGTTTTGTATGCTTTTGCATGCTTTAAAACAGCATTTTTGTCTTGCTTTCACCAACATTAGCTTATATACACGACAGAAACATGAATATGACAGTTTAAATACTTGAAAACGGTGTTTTGTATGCTTTTGCATGCTTAAAACAGCGTTTTTATCTTTCTTTCACCAACATAAGCTATTATACACGACAGAAACATAAATATGACAGTTTAAATACTTGAAAACAGCATTTTGTATATTTTTGCAAGCTGAAAACAGCTATTTTATCTTGATTTTGCAAACATAAGCCATTACACACGACATATACATGAATATGACAGTTTAAATACTTGAAAACGGTGTTTTGTATGCTTTTGCAAGCTTAAAACAGCATTTTTATCTTGCTTTCACCAACATTAGCTATTATACACGACAGAAACATGAATATGACAGTTTAAATACTTGAAAACGGTGTTTTGTATGCTTTTGCATGCTTAAAACAGCAATTTTGTCTTGCTTTCAACAACATTAGCTATTATACACGACAGAAACAAGGATATGACAGTTTAAATACTTGAAAACGGTGTTTTGTATGCTTTTGCATGCTTAAAACAGCATTTTTATCTTGCTTTCACCAACATTAGCTATTATACACGACAGAAACATGAATATGACAATTTAAATACTTGAAAACGGTGTTTTGTATGCTTTTGCATGCTTAAAACAGAATTTTTATCTTGATTTTCCAAACATAAGCCATTACACACGACATATACATGAATATGACAGATTAAATACTTGAAAACGGTGTTTTGTATGCTTTTGCATGCTTAAAACAGCATTTTTATCTTGCTTTCACCAACATTAGCTATTATACACGACAGAAACATGAATATGACAGTTTAAATACTTGAAAACGGTGTTTTGTATGCTTTTGCATGCTTAAAACAGCATTTTTATCTTGCTTTCACCAACATTAGCTATTATACACGACAGAAACATGATTATGACAGTTTAAATACTTGAAAACAGCATTTTGTATGTTTTTGCAAGCTGAAAACAGCTATTTTATCTTGATTTTGCAAACATAAGCCATTACACACGACATATACATGAATATGACAGTTTAAATACTTGAAAACGGTGTTTTAAATGCTTTTGCATGCTTAAAACAGCAATTTTGTCTTGCTTTCAACAACATTAGCTATTATACACGACATAAACAAGAATATGACAGTTTAAATACTTGAAAACGGTGTTTTGTATGCTTTTGCATGCTTAAAACAGCATTTTTATCTTGCTTTCACCAACATTAGCTATTATACACGACAGAAACATGAATATGACAGTTTAAATACTTGAAAACAGCATTTTGTATGTTTTTGCAAGCTGAAAACAGATATTTTATCTTGATTCTGCAAACATAAGCCATTACACACGACATATACATGAATATGACAGTTTAAATACTTGAAAACGGTGTTTTGTATGCTTTTGCATGCTTAAAACAGCATTTTTATCTTGCTTTCACCAACATTAGCTATTATACACGACAGAAACATGAATATGACAGTTTAAATACTTGAAAGCGGTGTTTTGTATGCTTTTGCATGCTTAAAACAGCATTTTTATCTTGCTTTCACCAACATTAGCTATTATACATGACAGAAATATGAATATGACAGTTTATATACTTGAAAACGCTGTTTTGTATGCTTTTGCATGCTTAAAACAGCACTTTTATCTTGCTTTCACCAACATTAGCTATTATAGACGACAGAAACATGAATATGACAGTTTAAATACTTGAAAACGGTGTTTTGTATGCTTTTGCATGCTTAAAACAGCATTTTTATCTTGCTTTCACCAACATTAGCTATTATACACGACAGAAACATGAATATGACAGTTTAAATACTTGAAAACAGCATTTTGTATGTTTTTGCAAGCTGAAAACATCTATTTTATCTTGATTTTGCAAACATGAGCCATTACACACGACATATACATGAATATGACAGTTTAAATACTTGAAAACAGCATTTTGTATGTTTTTGCAAGCTGAAAACAGATATTTTATCTTGATTTTGCAAACATAAGCCATTACACACGACATATACATGAATATGACAGTTTAAATACTTGAAAACGGTGTTTTGTATGCTTTTGCATGCTTAAAACAGCATTTTTATCTTGCTTTCACCAACATTAGTTATTATACACGACATAAACATGAATATGACAGTTTAAATACTTGAAAGCGGTGTTTTGTATGCTTTTGCATGCTTAAAACAGCATTTTTATCTTGCTTTCACCAACATTAGCTATTATATATGACAGAAATATGAATATGTCAGTTTATATACTTGAAAACGCTGTTTTGTATGCTTTTGCATGCTTAAAACAGCACTTTTATCTTGCTTTCACTTACATTAGCTATTATACACGACAGAAACATGAATATGACAGTTTAAATACTAGAAAACAGCATTTTGTATGTTTTTGCAAGCTGAAAACATCTATTTTATCTTGATTGTGCAAACATGAGCCATTACACACGACATATACATGAATATGACAGTTTAAATACTTGAAAACGGTGTTTTGTATGCTTTTGCAAGCTTAAAACAGCATTTTTATCTTGCTTTCACCAACATTAGCTATTATACACGACAGAAACATGAATATGACAGTTTAAATACTTGAAAACAGCATTTTGTATGTTTTTGCAAGCTGAAAACAGATATTTTATCTTGATTCTGCAAACATAAGCCATTACACACGACATATACATGAATATGACAGTTTAAATACTTGAAAACGGTGTTTTGTATGCTTTTGCATGCTTAAAACAGCATTTTTATCTTGCTTTCACCAACATTAGCTATTATACACGACAGAAACATGAATATGACAGTTTAAATACTTGAAAACAGCATTTTGTATGTTTTTGCAAGCTGAATACAGATATTTTATATTGATTTGCAAACATAAGCCATTACGCACGACATATACATGAATATGACAGTTTAAATACTTGAAAACGGTGTTTTGTATGCTTTTGCATGCTTAAAACAGCATTTTTATCTTGCTTTCACCAACATTAGCTATTATACATGATAGAAATATGAATATGACAGTTTATATACTTGAAAACGCTGTTTTGTATGCTTTTGCATGCTTAAAACAGCATTTTTGTATTGCTTTCACCAACATTAGCTATTATACACGACAGAAACATGAATATGACAGTTTAAATACTTGAAAACAGAATTTTGTATGTTTTTGCAAGCTGAAAACAGCAATTTTATCTTGATTTTATAAACATAAGCCATTACACACGACATATACATGAATATGACAGTTTAAATACTTGAAACCGGTGTTTTGTATGCTTTTGCATGCTTAAAACAGCATTTTTATCTTGTTTTCACCAACATTAGCTATTATACACGACAGAAACATGAATATGACAGTTTAAATACTTGAAAGCGGTGTTTTGTATGCTTTTGCATGCTTAAAACAGCATTTTTATCTTGCTTTCACCAACATTAGCTATTATACATGACAGAAATATGAATATGACAGTTTATATACTTGAAAACGCTGTTTTGTATGCTTTTGCATGCTTAAAACAGCACTTTTATCTTGCTTTCACCAACATTAGCTATTATACACGACAGAAACATGAATATGACCGTTTAAATACTTGAAAACGGTGTTTTGTATGCTTTTGCATGCTTAAAACAGCGTTTATATCTTTCTTTCACCAACATAAGCTATTATACACGACAGAAACATAAATATGACAGTTTAAATACTTTAAAACAGCATTTTGTATATTTTTGCAAGCTGAAAACAGCTATTTTATCTTGATTTTGCAAACATAAGCCATTACACACGACATATACATGAAAATGACAGTTTAAATACTTGAAAACGGTGTTTTGTATGCTTTTGCAAGCTTAAAACAGCATTTTTATCTTGCTTTCACCAACATTAGCTATTATACACGACAGAAACATGAATATGACAGTTTAAATACTTGAAAGCGGTGTTTTCTATGCTTTTGCATGCTTAAAACAGCATTTTTATCTTGCTTTCACCAACATTAGCTATTATACACGACAGAAACATGAATATGACAATTTAAATACTTGAAAACGGTGTTTTGTATGCTTTTGCATGCTTAAAACAGAATTTTTATCTTGATTTTCCAAACATAAGCCATTACACACGACATATACATGAATATGACAGATTAAATACTTGAAAACAGCATTTTGTATGTTTTTGCAAGCTGAAAACAGATATTTTATCTTGATTTTGCAAACATAAGCCATTACACACGACATATACATGAATATGACAGTTTAAATACTTGAAAACGGTGTTTTGTATGCTTTTGCATGCTTAAAACAGCATTTTTATCTTGCTTTCACCAACATTAGCTATTATACACGACAGAAACATGAATATGACAGTTTAAATACTTGAAAACAGCATTTTGTATGTTTTTGCAATCTGAAAACATCTATTTTATCTTGATTTTGCAAACATGATCCATTACACACGACATATACATGAATATGACAGTTTAAATACTTGAAAACAGCATTTTGTATGTTTTTGCAAGCTGAAAACAGATATTTTATCTTGATTTTGCAAACATAAGCCATTACACACGACATATACATGAATATGACAGTTCAAATACTTGAAAACGGTGTTTTGTATGCTTTTGCGTGCTTAAAACAGCATTTTTATCTTGCTTTCACCAACATTAGTTATTATACACGACATAAACATGAATATGACAGTTTAAATACTTGAAAGCGGTGTTTTGTATGCTTCTGCATGCCTAAAACAGCATTTTTATCTTGCTTTCACCAACATTAGCTATTATACACGACAGAAACATGAATATGACAGTTTAAATACTTGAAAACGGTGTTTTGTATGCTTTTGTATGCTTAAAACAGCATTTTTATCTTGCTTTCACCAACATTAGCTATTATACACGACAGAAACATGATTATGACAGTTTAAATACTTGAAAACAGCATTTTGTATGTTTTTGCAAGCTGAAAACAGATATTTTATCTTGTTTCTGCAAACATAAGCCATTACACACGACATATACATGAATATGACAGTTTAAATACTTGAAAACGGTGTTTTGTATGCTTTTGCATGCTTTAAAACAGCATTTTTATCTTGCTTTCACCAACATTAGCTATTATACACGACAGAAACATGAATATGACAGTTTAAATACTTGAAAACGCTGTTTTGTATGCTTTTGCATGCTTAAAACAGCACTTTTATCTTGCTTTCACCAACATTAGCTATTACAGACGACAGAAACATGAATATGACAGTTTAAATACTTGAAAACGGTGTTTTGTATGCTTTTGCATGCTTAAAACAGCATTTTTATCTTGCTTTCACCAACATTAGCTATTATACACGACAGAAACATGAATATGACAGTTTAAATACTTGAAAACAGCATTTTGTATGTTTTTGCAAGCTGAAAACATCTATTTTATCTTGATTTTGCAAACATGAGCCATTACACACGACATATACATGAATATGACAGTTTAAATACTTGAAAACAGCATTTTGTATGTTTTTGCAAGCTGAAAACAGATATTTTATCTTGAGTTTGCAAACATAAGCCATTACACACGACATATACATGAATATGACAGTTTTAATACTTGAAAACGGTGTTTTGTATGCTTTTGTATGCTTAAAACAGCATTTTTATCTTGCTTTTACCAACATTAGTTATTATACACGACATAAACATGAATATGACAGTTTAAATACTTGAAAGCGGTGTTTTGTATGCTTTTGCATGCTTAAAACAGCATTTTTATCTTGCTTTCACCAACATTAGCTATTATATATGACAGAAATATGAATATGACAGTTTATATACTTGAAAACGCTGTTTTGTATGCTTTTGCATGCTTAAAACAGCACTTTTATCTTGCTTTCACCTACATTAGCTATTATACACGACAGAAACATGAATATGACAGTTTAAATACTTGAAAACAGCATTTTGTATGTTTTTGCAAGCTGAAAACATCTATTTTATCTTGATTGTGCAAACATGAGCCATTACACACGACATATACATGAATATGACAGTTTAAATTCTTCAAAACGGTTTTATGTATGCTTTTGCAAGCTTAAAACAGCATTTTTATCTTGCTTTCACCAACATTAGCTATTATACAATACAGAAACATGAATATGACAGTTTAAATACTTGAAAACGATGTTTTGTATGCTTTTGCATGCTTAAAACAGCATTTTTATCTTGATTTTCCAAACATAAGCCATTACACACGACATATACATGAATATGACAGTTTAAATACTTGAAAACGGTGTTTTGTATGCTTTTGCATGCTTAAAACAGCAATTTTGTCTTGCTTTCAACAACATTAGCTATTATACACGACAGAAATAAGAATATGACAGTTTAAATACTTGAAAACGGTGTTTTGTAAGCTTTCGCATGCTTAAAACAGCATTTTTATCTTGCTTTCACCAACATTAGCTATTATACACGACAGAAACATGAATATGACAATTTAAATACTTGAAAACGGTGTTTTGTATGCTTTTGCATGCTTAAAACAGAATTTTTATCTTGATTTTCCAAACATAAGCCATTACACACGACATATACATGAATATGACAGATTAAATACTTGAAAACGGTGTTTTGTATGCTTTTGCATGCTTAAAACAGCATTTTTATCTTGCTTTCACCAACATTAGCTATTATACACGACAGAAACATGAATATGACAGTTTAAATACTTGAAAACGGTGTTTTGTATGCTTTTGCAAGCTTAAAACAGCATTTTTATCTTGCTTTCACCAACATTAGCTATTATACACGACAGAAACATGAATATGACAGTTTAAATACTTGAAAACAGCATTTTGTATGTTTTTGCAAGCTGAAAACAGATATTTTATCTTGATTCTGCAAACATAAGCCATTACACACGACATATACATGAATATGACAGATTAAATACTTGAAAACGGTGTTTTGTATGCTTTTGCATGCTTAAAACAGCATTTTTATCTTGCTTTTACCAACATTAGCTATTATACATGATAGAAATATGAATATGACAGTTTATATACTTGAAAACGCTGTTTTGTATGCTTTTGCATGCTTAAAACAGAATTTTTATCTTGATTTTCCAAACATAAGCCATTACACACGACATATACATGAATATGACAGTTTAAATACTTGAAAACAGCATTTTGTATGTTTTTGCAAGCTGAAAACAGATATTTTATCTTGATTCTGCAAACATAAGCCATTACACACGACATATACATGAATATGACAGTTTAAATACTTGAAAACGGTGTTTTGTATGCTTTTGCATGCTTAAAACAGCATTCTTATCTTGCTTTCACCAACATTAGCTATTATACACGACAGAAACATGAATATGACAGTTTAAATACTTGAAAACGGTGTTTTGTATGCTTTTGCAAGCTTAGAACAGCATTTTTATCTTGCTTTTACCAACATTAGCTATTATACATGATAGAAATATGAATATGACAGTTTATATACTTGAAAACGCTGTTTTGTATGCTTTTGCATGCTTAAAACAGCATTTTTGTATTGCTTTCACCAACATTAGCTATTATACACGACAGAAACATGAATATGACAGTTTAAATACTTGAAAACAGCATTTTGTATGTTTTTGCAAGCTGAAAACAGCAATTTTATTATATATTATTTAAACTGTCATATTCATGTTTATGTCGTGTATAATAACTAATGTTGGTGAAAGCAAGATAAAAATGCTGTTTTAAGCATACAAAAGCATACAAAACACCGTTTTCAAGTATTTAAACTGTCATATTCATGTATATGTCGTGTGTAATGGCTTATGTTTGCAAAATCAAGATAAAATATCTGTTTTCAGCTTGCAAAAACATACAAAATGCTGTTTTCAAGTATTTAAACTGTCATATTCATGTATATGTCGTGTGTAATGGCTCATGTTTGCAAAATCAAGATAAAATAGATGTTTTCAGCTTGCAAAAACATACAAAATGCTGTTTTCAAGTATTTAAGCTGTCATATTCATGTTTCTGTCGTGTATAATAGCTAATGTTGGTGAAAGCAAGATAAAAATGCTGTTTTAAGCATGCAAAAGCATACAAAACACCGTTTTCAAGTATTTAAACTGTCATATTCATGTTTCTGTCGTCTGTAATAGCTAATGTTGGTGAAAGCAAGATAAAAGTGCTGTTTTAAGCATGCAAAAGCATACAAAACAGCATTTTCAAGTATATAAACTGTCATATTCATATTTCTGTCATGTATAATAGCTAATGTTGGTGAAAGCAAGATAAAAATGCTGTTTTAAGCTAGCAAAAGCATACAAAACACAGCTTTCAAGTATTTAAACTGTCATATTCATGTTTCTGTCGTGTATAACAGCTAATGTTGGTGAAAGCAAGATAAAAATGCTGTTTTAAGTATGCAAAAGCATACAAAACACCGTTTTCAAGTATTTAAACTGTCATATTCATGTATATGTCGTGTGTAATGGCTTATGTTTGCAGAATCAAGATAAAATATCTGTTTTCAGCTTGCAAAAACATACAAAATGCTGTTTTCAAGTATTTAAACTGTCATATTCATGTTTCTGTCGTGTATAATAGCTAATGTTGGTGAAAGCAAGATAAAAATGCTGTTTTAAGCTTGCAAAAGCATACAAAACACCGTTTTCAAGTATTTAAACTGTCATATTCTTATTTCTGTCGTGTATAATAGCTAATGTTGTTGAAAGCAAGACAAAATTGCTGTTTTAAGCATGCAAAAGCATACAAAACACCGTTTTCAAGTATTTTAACTGTCATATTCATGTATATGTCGTGTGTAATGGCTAATGTTTGGAAAATCAAGATAAAAATGCTGTTTTAAGCATGCAAAAGCATACAAAACATCGTTTTCAAGTATTTAAACTGTCATATTCATGTTTCTGTATTGTATAATAGCTAATGTTGGTGAAAGCAAGATAAAAATGCTGTTTTAAGCTTGCAAAAGCATACATAAAACCGTTTTGAAGAATTTAAACTGTCATATTCATGTATATGTCGTGTGTAATGGCTCATGTTTGCACAATCAAGATAAAATAGATGTTTTCAGCTTGCAAAAACATACAAAATGCTGTTTTCAAGTATTTAAACTGTCATATTCATGTTTCTGTCGTGTATAATAGCTAATGTAGGTGAAAGCAAGATAAAAGTGCTGTTTTAAGCATGCAAAAGCATACAAAACAGCGTTTTCAAGTATATAAACTGTCATATTCATATTTCTGTCATATATAATAGCTAATGTTGGTGAAAGCAAGATAAAAATGCTGTTTTAAGCATGCAAAAGCATACAAAACACCGCTTTCAAGTATTTAAACTGTCATATTCATGTTTATGTCGTGTATAATAACTAATGTTGGTAAAAGCAAGATAAAAATGCTGTTTTAAGCATACAAAAGCATACAAAACACCGTTTTCAAGTATTTAAACTGTCATATTCATGTATATGTCGTGTGTAATGGCTTATGTTTGCAAAATCAAGATAAAATATCTGTTTTCAGCTTGCAAAAACATAAAAATGCTGTTTTCAAGTATTTAAACTGTCATATTCATGTATATGTCGTGCATTTTTATCTTGCTTTCACCAACATTAGCTATTATACACGACAGAAACATGAATATGACAATTTAAATACTTGAAAACGGTGTTTTGTATGCTTTTGCATGCTTAAAACAGCAATTTTATCTTGATTTTCCAAACATAAGTTATTACACACGACATATACATGAATATGACAGATTAAATACTTGAAAACGGTGTTTTGTATGCTTTTGCATGCTTAAAACCGCATTTTTGTCTTGCTTTCACCAACATCAGCTATTATACACGACAGAAACATGAATATGACAGTTTAAATACTTGAAAACGGTGTTTTGTATGCTTTTGCATGCTTCAAACAGCATTTTTATCTTGCTTTCACCAACATTATCTATTATACATGACAAAAATATGAATATGACAGTTTATATACTTGAAAACGCTGTTTTGTATGCTTTTGCATGCTTAAAACAGCACTTTTATCTTGCTTTCACCAACATTAGCTATTATACACGACAGAAACATGAATATGACAGTTTAAATACTTGAAAACAGCATTTTGTATGTTTTTGCAAGCTGAAAACATCTATTTTATCATGATTTTGCAAACATGAGCCATAACACACGACATATACATGAATATGACAGTTTAAATACTTAAAAACGGTGTTTTGTATGCTTTTGCAAGCTTAAAACAACATTTTTATCTTGCTTTCACCAACATTAGCTATTATACACGACAGAAACATGTATATGACAGTTTAAATACTTGAAAACGGTGTTTTGTATGCTTTTGCATGCTTAGAACAGCATTTTTATCTTGATTTTCCAAACATTAGCTATTATACATGATAGAAATATGAATATGACAGTTTATATACTTGAAAACGCTGTTTTGTATGCTTTTGCATGCTTAAAACAGCATTTTTGTATTGCTTTCACCAACATTAGCTATTATACACGACAGAAACATGAATATGACAGTTTAAATACTTGAAAACAGCATTTTGTATGTTTTTGCAAGCTGAAAACAGCAATTTTATCTTGATTTTATAAACATAAGCCATTACACACGACATATACATGAATATGACAGTTTAAATACTTGAAAACGGTGTTTTGTATGCTTTTGCATGCTTAAAACAGCATTTTTATCTTGCTTTCACCAACATTAGCTATTATACACGACAGAAACATGAATATGACAATTTAAATACTTGAAAACGGTGTTTTGTATGCTTTTGCATGCTTAAAACAGCATTTTTATCTTGATTTTCCAAACATAAGTTATTACACACGACATATACATGAATATGACAGATTAAATACTTGAAAACGGTGTTTTGTATGCTTTTGCATGCTTAAAACCGCATTTTTGTCTTGCTTTCACCAACATTAGCTATTATACACGACAGAAACATGAATATGACAGTTTAAATACTTGAAAACGGTGTTTTGTATGCTTTTGCATGCTTAAAATAGCATTTTTATCTTGCTTTCACAAACATTATCTATTATATATGACAGAAATATGAATATGACAGTTTATATACTTGAAAACGCTGTTTTGTATGCTTTTGCATGCTTAAATAGCACTTTTATCTTGCTTCACCAACATTAGCTATTATACACGACAGAAACATGAATATGACAGTTTAAATACTTAAAAACAGCATTTTGTAGGTTTTTGCAAGCTGAAAACAGATATTTTATCTTGATTTTGCAAACATAAGCCATTACACACGACATATACATGAATATGACAGTTTAAATACTTGAAAACGGTGTTTTGTATGCTTTTGTATGCTTAAAACAGCATTTTTATCTTGCTTTCACCAACATTAGTTATTATACACGACATAAACATGAATATGACAGTTTAAATACTTGAAAGCGGTGTTTTGTATGCTTTTGCATGCTTAAAACAGCATTTTTATCTTGCTTTCACCAACATTAGCTATTATATATGACAGAAATATGAATATGACAGTTTATATACTTGAAAACGCTGTTTTGTATGCTTTTGCATGCTTAAAACAGCACTTTTATCTTGCTTTCACCTACATTAGCTATTATACACGACAGAAACATGAATATGACAGTTTAAATACTTGAAAACAGCATTTTGTATGTTTTTGCAAGCTGAAAACATCTATTTTATCTTGATTGTGCAAACATGAGCCATTACACACGACATATACATGAATATGACAGTTTAAATTCTTCAAAACGGTTTTATGTATGCTTTTGCAAGCTTAAAACAGCATTTTTATCTTGCTTTCACCAACATTAGCTATTATACAATACAGAAACATGAATATGACAGTTTAAATACTTGAAAACGATGTTTTGTATGCTTTTGCATGCTAAAACAGCATTTTTATCTTGATTTTCCAAACATAAGCCATTACACACGACATATACATGAATATGACAGTTTAAATATTTGAAAACGGTGTTTTGTATGCTTTTGCATGCTTAAAACAGCATTTTTATCTTGCTTTCACCAACATTAGCTATTATACACGACAAAAACATGAATATGACAGTTTAAATACTTGAAAACGGTGTTTTGTATGCTTTTGCAAGCTTAAAACAGCATTTTTATCTTGCTTTCACCAACATTAGCTATTATACACGACAGAAACATGAATATGACAGTTTAAATACTTGAAAACAGCATTTTGTATGTTTTTGCAAGCTGAAAACAGATATTTTATCTTGATTCTGCAAACATAAGCCATTACACACGACATATACATGAATATGACAGTTTAAATACTTGAAAACGGTGTTTTGTATGCTTTTGCATGCTTAAAACAGCATTTTTATCTTGCTTTTACCAACATTAGCTATAATACATGACAGAAACATGAATATGACAGTTTAAATACTTGAAAGCGGTGTTTTGTATGCTTTTGCATGCTTAAAACAGCATTTTTATCTTGCTTTCACCAAAATTAGCTATTATACATGACAGAAATATGAATATGACAGTTTATATACTTGAAAACGCTGTTTTGTATGCTTTTGCATGCTTAAAACAGCACTTTTATCTTGCTTTCACCAACATTAGCTATTACAGACGACAGAAACATGAATATGACAGTTTAAATACTTGAAAACGGTGTTTTGTATGCTTTTGCATGCTTAAAACAGCATTTTTATCTTGCTTTCACCAACATTAGCTATTATACACGACAGAAACATGAATATGACAGTTTAAATACTTGAAAACAGCATTTTGTATGTTTTTGCAAGCTGAAAACATCTATTTTATCTTGATTTTGCAAACATGAGCCATTACACACGACGTATACATGAATATGACAGTTTAAATACTTGAAAACAGCATTTTGTATGTTTTTGCAAGCTGAAAACAGATATTTTATCTTGATTTTGCAAACATAAGCCATTACACACGACATATACATGAATATGACAGTTTAAATACTTGAAAACGGTGTTTTGTATGCTTTTGTATGCTTAAAACAGCATTTTTATCTTGCTTTCACCAACATTAGTTATTATACACGACATAAACATGAATATGACAGTTTAAATACTTGAAAGCGGTGTTTTGTATGCTTTTGCATGCTTAAAACAGCATTTTTATCTTGCTTTCACCAACATTAGCTATTATATATGACAGAAATATGAATATGACAGTTTATATACTTGAAAACGCTGTTTTGTATGCTTTTGCATGCTTAAAACAGCACTTTTATCTTGCTTTCACCTACATTAGCTATTATACACGACAGAAACATGAATATGACAGTTTAAATACTTGAAAACAGCATTTTGTATGTTTTTGCAAGCTGAAAACATCTGTTTTATCTTGATTGTGCAAACATGAGCCATTACACACGACATATACATGAATATGACAGTTTAAATTCTTCAAAACGGTTTTATGTATGCTTTTGCAAGCTTAAAACAGCATTTTTATCTTGCTTTCACCAACATTAGCTATTATACAATACAGAAACATGAATTTGACAGTTTAAATACTTGAAAACGATGTTTTGTATGCTTTTGCATGCTTAAAACAGCATTTTTATCTTGATTTTCCAAACATAAGCCATTACACACGACATATACATGAATATGACAGTTTAAATACTTGAAAACGGTGTTTTGTATGCTTTTGCATGCTTAAAACAGCATTTTTATCTTGCTTTCACCAACATTAGCTATTATACACGACAGAAACATGAATATGACAGTTTAAATACTTGAAAACGGTGTTTTGTATGCTTTTGCATGCTTAAAACAGCATTTTTATCTTGCTTTCACCAACATTAGCTATTATACACGACAGAAACATGAATATGACAGTTTAAATACTTGAAAACAGCATTTTGTATGTTTTTGCAAGCTGAAAACATCTATTTTATCTTGATTTTGCAAACATGAGCCATTACACACGACGTATACATGAATATGACAGTTTAAATACTTGAAAACAGCATTTTGTATGTTTTTGCAAGCTGAAAACAGATATTTTATCTTGATTTTGCAAACATAAGCCATTACACACGACATATACATGAATATGACAGTTTAAATACTTGAAAACGGTGTTTTGTATGCTTTTGTATGCTTAAAACAGCATTTTTATCTTGCTTTCACCAACATTAGTTATTATACACGACATAAACATGAATATGACAGTTTAAATACTTGAAAGCGGTGTTTTGTATGCTTTTGCATGCTTAAAACAGCATTTTTATCTTGCTTTCACCAACATTAGCTATTATATATGACAGAAATATGAATATGACAGTTTATATACTTGAAAACGCTGTTTTGTATGCTTTTGCATGCTTAAAACAGCACTTTTATCTTGCTTTCACCTACATTAGCTATTATACACGACAGAAACATGAATATGACAGTTTAAATACTTGAAAACAGCATTTTGTATGTTTTTGCAAGCTGAAAACATCTGTTTTATCTTGATTGTGCAAACATGAGCCATTACACACGACATATACATGAATATGACAGTTTAAATTCTTCAAAACGGTTTTATGTATGCTTTTGCAAGCTTAAAACAGCATTTTTATCTTGCTTTCACCAACATTAGCTATTATACAATACAGAAACATGAATTTGACAGTTTAAATACTTGAAAACGATGTTTTGTATGCTTTTGCATGCTTAAAACAGCATTTTTATCTTGATTTTCCAAACATAAGCCATTACACACGACATATACATGAATATGACAGTTTAAATACTTGAAAACGGTGTTTTGTATGCTTTTGCATGCTTAAAACAGCAATTTTGTCTTGCTTTCAACAACATTAGCTATTATACACGACAGAAATAAGAATATGACAGTTTAAATACTTGAAAACGGTGTTTTGTATGCTTTTGCATGCTTAAAACAGCATTTTTATCTTGCTTTCACCAACATTAGCTATTATACACGACAGAAACATGAATATGACAATTTAAATACTTGAAAACGGTGTTTTGTATGCTTTTGCATGCTTAAAACAGAATTTTTATCTTGATTTTCCAAACATAAGCCATTACACACGACATATACATGAATATGACAGATTAAATACTTGAAAACGGTGTTTTGTATGCTTTTGCATGCTTAAAACAGCATTTTTATCTTGCTTTCACCAACATTAGCTATTATACACGACAGAAACATGAATATGACAGTTTAAATAATTGAAAACGGTGTTTTGTATGCTTTTGCATGCTTAAAACAGCATTTTTATCTTGCTTTCACCAACATTAGCTATTATACACGACAGAAACATGATTATGACAGTTTAAATACTTGAAAACAGCATTTTGTATGTTTTTGCAAGCTGAAAACAGCTATTTTATCTTGATTTTGCAAACATAAGCCATTACACACGACATATACATGAATATGACAGTTTAAATACTTGAAAATGGTGTTTTGTATGCTTTTGCAAGCTTAAAACAGCATTTTTATCTTGCTTTCACCAACATTAGCTATTATACACGACAGAAACATGAATATGACAGTTTAAATACTTGAAACAGCATTTTGTATGTTTTTGCAAGCTGAAAACAGATATTTTATCTTGATTCTGCAAACATAAGCCATTACACACGACATATACATGAATATGACAGTTTAAATACTTGAAAACGGTGTTTTGTATGCTTTTGCATGCTTAAAACAGCATTCT
This sequence comes from Poecilus cupreus, assembly GCA_963942605.1. Classification (NCBI taxonomy): domain Eukaryota; kingdom Metazoa; phylum Arthropoda; class Insecta; order Coleoptera; family Carabidae; genus Poecilus; species Poecilus cupreus. Next base: position 18,902 of record CAWWDY010001964.1, read on the forward strand.
TATCTTGCTTTCACCAACATTAGCTTGTAACACCAACTTGTGGCTGTTACGAGCTCCAGAGATGAAGGCCGCTGGCTCAGTCGAAGACGGGGAGGTTCGTTGTAATTACAACAAAAAAATAAGGGCGCCACGTAGTTGAATTTATACCAGCATGTACCCAACCACGAAGGTACCTGGAACAAAATAACAAGGCGACAAAGGCGAGAAGGACTTGCAAGGATGAGGCTGACGAAAGGTTGGTAGGCTATTGGTGAGTGGCTCACGAGCACCAGATCGGAGGCTCGCAGCAATAAAATTATTTCAAATAGTAGAAACTTACCGGTGAATTACAACTTACCATAGATAAACAAAGCACACAAACTATTTTATTATAACCTGAAATTTTGAATATAATTTCCCCAAAATAATGAAAGACAAACCGTAATTTTGAATTGGCTTTAATGAACAAACTAAATTTAGAAATATAAAACAAAATAATGATGGAATATAATTAAAGCCAAAATAATTAGTGCCATACACCGCACTTTTTATGAGGATGTTCGTAGAACAATAAATCTTGATTAAATGAAATCTCATCAAACAATTATTTACAAACACACTGTAAACTCGCGTTACGGCTTCGGTGCTACTCGACGAAATGAAAAATATACACTTAAAATTCAAAAGAATTAGAATACGCCCGCGTTGATCAACGTGGTTCACAATAGTCGAGCGCGTGCGCGAAAGTCGCGAAAACGAAATTACAGCGGCTAAGAAAAGTAGAACGATCCGCATAAAAATTCGACACAAAACTTAAAGAAAATACAATAAACTGACAGCTAACTAAGGCTGTTCGCAAGTTTACATGAAACATGAAATTGAATAAATAACGTACAAATGGCTGTAAGCTACAGCTCAACAAACTATAAAACAGAATTAAGGCTACACCAAGAATTGAGCTTGATCTGTGATATGTTGTAAAAAAAATTCAAAAACGGTACAACAATAAGCTGTACAACAATAAAAGTTTATGACTTAGCTGCAGACGCTCAGGCGTGTACTGGTCGCTTCCGGACTGATGGCGTGATGACCTCGCGGGAATGGCAGGTTACTCAGGGATGAGATCACCCCAGGAACACTTCACCGGGAACCAGGAACAGTCGCTCTGATGATGGTAATCAGGTACCTCGCAGCTGGGTGGATACTGGCCGTAATATCGTCGATGGTGACGAAATGGCGGACTAAGTCTCGCGATAATTTAACTCCCCGAAATGGGTGTTCCACGAACAAAATAACGTCTAAAACGTTAATCGAAAAATATTTCGTGCGAACAGAAACAAAATTTTCACTAAACAACTCCCCAACAAAGGGTTCGCAACAATGCGAAAAAACTTTAGCGAAAAAAAAAATTTACCACCGAAAAAAAACTGCCTTAAGTCACGGCCGTTAACTCACTCCCTTTTTTTTTTCACGTCCTTCCTATTCTACTCAATTTTTGGAGGGAAAAAGATTCAGAAAGAAAGAAGGAAGAATACGCAAACCCATAAGCAGAACAGAGAAAGTTACGATTTTGCGCGTACATTTAATATTTAAAAAAGAACTAAACTAAAGACTAAACTACATGTTACATTTCTGATAAGTTAAAAATAGAGTTGGGGGGAAGTAATGAATTAGGATTAAAAGAAAATATCAGGTGTTAATATTGTACGATAATATAATTAATAAAATTTTATATCAACCGAGAAACGATTTTTATTTAAAGCAAAACTACTGTGAATGTCAGTGTACTACTGTAACACAACCTTTAGCAACGGTTGTGGCGCTGCTGATGCGCGTTTAACAACAACTAAAATTTAATTAACAAATGTCAACAAAATAAAATGGTAACCTCCAAATGAACAGGCAAATAATATTGATTTTAACGAAGATAGAATTATAGAATTTAAATATTAAGGGTAAGTAACTGGCTACTATCTCTATTCTGTGATTGAAACGTTACAAATTCCCCCCCCAACTTCCTTGTGGAAAAATTTCTAACGGAAAATTTTTTTACACTGATGAACTAAGAAAAACAAAACATAATACGAATTAAATTATTAAATAACAGGTATATTATCTGTATTATTAAATCCTGGTTTTAAGTCATTCACATGCCATATGCCTTTTATGTTACCATTATTATCTCGAATTTCATAGGTGCAAGACGAAACTTTACGCTCTATCACAAAAGGACCGATATACTTAGGTGCTAATTTACTCGTAAACTTATCAGCGGCATTAGATAAAGCAAAATTACGTCTCCAAACTATTTGACCTGGTGCAAATTCTACTGCTCTACGCCGTAGGTTATACTGAGTACTGTTTTTACTATACGCGATGGTGAGTTTTTTCCGTACTTCTTCGTAAACTTTGTTAAAGCCAGCAGGACGTAATTGGGGAATATTTTCGCGATCATAACGTACCAAACCGTTTTCCTCAATGCCCGCAGTGCGATATTCTGTACCCGATAGTGTGTGTTCCCTGCCGAAATTTATGAAATACGGCGTATATCCCGTCACTTCGTGAGACAGCGTTCTAACAGCGCAACTAGCCATAGGTAAATATTTATCCCAATCTTTGTGTTTATCTTTGACGTAAGCAGCTAACATAGTCTTTATAACTCGATTGACTCTTTCAGCTGGATTGTTCTGAGGATGATACAACGCATTAAACAGAATCTTGACCTCATATCGCTCGCATAGTTTACGAAATTCCGTGGATTTGTATTGAACACCGTTATCGCAAATAATAAATTGTGGCACACCAAACAATAAAAATACTTGATTCTCGATATGTTCGACTACAGCTTTAGCGGTGGCAGATCTCAACGGAAACGTTAAAATAAATTTGCTGAAGTAGTCAGCTACCACCAAAATGAAGCGATAACCACGAGATGTCTGTGGCAGAGGACCGACAAGGTCTGTGCTGATCAGTTGTAACGGCCGCGATAATTTTGGACGAGACCCCATAAATCCAGCAGGTGGTTTATTTACAGCTTTATATGCCATACACACAGGACATTTTCGGATGTAAGCGGCGACATCAGCTCGCATTTTTGGCCAGTAATATTTTTGCTGAAGTTTTCTATATGTTTTAGCTACACCTGGATGCCCTGAAGTCGGTGCATCATGCGCTAATTTAATAAGCTCCGCTCGTGACGGCTTAGAGATTGCTTTCTTCCACGACTCATCTTCGTCCATTAATTCTGGGATACTAGGCGCAATATATTTATAAAGATTCCCATTGTGTATTCGCCAGTCGGAATATTTACGTGGTTGCGTCTGCACTTTCTTAACCATAGCCTGGTACCATTTATCCTCCAGCGCATGCGGCTGATCTAGATCATTAACTCCATCCACGGCGTCAACAGTTACGACGGTGCGCGACAAGCAGTCAGGTACAAGATGTTCTTTCCCTTTCCGATGCACGATTTTATAATTATGTTGTTGCAGTTTTACTGCCCACCTACACAAACGACCGGAAGGATCTTTCAAGTTGTTTAACCAAACGAGCGAGTGATGGTCCGTAATTACTGTAAACTCTGCTCCTTCCAAATACGGTCTAAGTTTATCGAGCGCCCAAACTACAGCAAGACACTCTCGTTCTGTCGTGGTATAGTTACGCTCGGCTTTCTTTAGCGATCGACTCAAGAAACAGACGACTTTCTCACCTTCAGGGAACATTTGAGTGAGCACAGCACCAAGTCCGAATGAACTGGCGTCTGTTCGAACTGTAAAGGGCCGTGAAAAATCTGGACAGGTGAGAATTGGTGAAGAAACAAGACATTCTTTGAGTTTTTCAAAAGATTTTTGGCATGAGTCGTCCCAAACCCATTTTCTACCTTTACGTAATAGATTATTGAGCGGTGCGCTGATACTCGAGAAATTTTCCACGAACCTCCGATACCAAGAGGCCATACCGAGGAATTGACGAACTTCAGAGACGGAAGTAGGCAAGCGGATATCAAGAATGGCTCGAACTTTCTCAGGATCAACTTGCAATCCTTGTTTATTAACAATATAACCGAGGTAATGTAACTCCGGTCTACAAAATTTACATTTTTCGCGATTTAACGTTAAACCCGCTGAAATCAAACGATCAAAAATTTTTTGTAGGATCTCCATATGCTGTTCGAATGTTTCCGAAATTAAGACGATATCGTCGAGATAGACGAAGACATATGGTTCTAAATCGGCTCCCAATACGCGGTCTATCAGGCGTTGCCAGGTGGCGGGGGCATTAGTAAGTCCAAACGGCATGCGATTAAAATGGTACAACCCTCTACCTGGAACAGTGAAGGCAGTACATTCCTTGCTACTCTCCTCCATCGGAATTTGCCAATAGGCAGATTTAATATCTAAAGAACTTAGATACTTTGCGCCTCGTAAACGATCCAGAATCGCGGAAACGTAGGGGATGGGGTACGCGTCTTTCTTTGTCACCTGGTTTACTTTGCGAAGATCTACACAAAATCTATATCCTCCATCTTTCTTTGCAATCATTAAGATTGGTGACGACCATGAACTACGTGAGGGTTCAATTATCCCTTCCGCTAACATCTTATCGAGTTCTTCGTCAATATATCTCTGCATTACGGGAGAAACTGGGTAGTAGCGTTGTCTAATGGGGTCATTGCTCAATAATTTTATTTCATGTTTTACCAGAGTGGTGCAGCCGAGAGAAGTTTTCATACGCGAGAAATTACGGTCTAATACTTCATTTAAGCGCTGATGTTCAACAGACGTAAGTTCACTTTGTGACGTTAATACTGACTCTAAATTTACATTAGTTTCAGGGGCAAATTTCCATTCCTTACGCTTAAGATCGGGAATAATATCCATGGCACACCAGAAATCCATTCCAAGAATAATGGTACTCGAAATATCAGGAACGATCAAAAAGTCAATTAATTTTACGCGATCTATAAGACGTACTGGTAATGTAACAGATCCTAAACTGGAGCATAAACTACCGTTAGCTATTTTACATTGTGGGCTATCATCATATTTCAACGAAATATCTAACTTGCGAATTATTTCCCAACCTGTATTCCCAATGATAGAGCGAGAGGCTCCCGAATCTAATAAACAAACAAATTTATGTCCAAAAATTGTAATTTCTAGGTAAGGTCTTTGATCATTTTCTAAATGTGACAAAATAAATTCCAAAACCGCTACTTTATGTGACATCTGATTATTTGAATTGGAACTACTTTCGTTTTTAGTTTTGGTCGCGAGATTACGTAAGGAGGGCGTATGGCGACCACTTACTGCCTCCGTGATGCGTTTCCTGAACACTTAGGACAAGTACGAGAAGTGACGTCAGGTTTACCGCACCTAAAACAGTGAATACGTTGCGGTTCTGGACAATTAACGGAACGGTGACCGATAGATTGACAATTCCAGCACTTTAACACTGAACGAAATGGTGGCTGTGCTGCGCGTTGATCGACTATGTCAGCTTGAGCGAGAGTGGATTGCGTTTGGGCTAAGGAAGATGGTGATTGGGCTTCGAAAAGTCTAGGCGAGGGTCGCGGACGATGATAAGCGAGATCTGGCTCTAACGCTTGGTTCGCTGAGGGTGGATTTTTAAAACGTTGAGTATGGGCTTCTGCGGCTTCGAGTTCACAACATAATTCGTCTAATTCCTCCACGGTATTAAATCTTTCTCTAACAACTTGGCGTTGCAGGTAAGGTTGCAAATTGCGCTTAATTTTGGCTATACGTACTCGTTCACTGGGTTTTTCAGGTAATCTTTCAAATAACCCTTGCATTTTAGCAATGAACACGGCAACTTTTTCATCACTACCCTGAGTGCGATCGCGAATCTCATCCTTTAAGCTAAGTTCGTAATCCCAAGGAAGAAAGGTGCGCTTCAATTCTATCACTAAGTCATCCCAAGAATCAATGATGCTCTTTTTCGACCGAAACCAGGTTAACGCTGGGCCAGAGAATAATTCTACGGCGGAAGCAAATAGCTGACTTTTACTAACGCCTCGTGCCTGCCTCATTTCATCGATGCGTTGCAGAAAACTCGACAAATTAGCATCACCATTATATTTTAAATTCCATTTATGAATTCCGCACGAATTAGTTTGCTCCGATCTACACGATACGCTTAAGGCTGCCGATATCGCTTCTATAGCTTGAGTGACTCGTTTTTCAAATTCGTTTGAGCTAGGGCCAGGACTCGAAGATGCTTTCGGAATCGATTGTTCCGTTTCGCCAAGATCTGTATCAATATTTTCATCGGACTCAACCGTGTTATCACCGGTCATGGAGGTTTCATGTCCCGCGTACAAAATAGCAGACGCTTTAGCCGAGAATTTCAATTTGATATTAAGCAACAATTTATCACATTTAGTAATTAAAGCACCGTGCAACTCTTTTTTATCCTTTTCTTCGTCGCTAAGAGAAATACGTTTGAGTCGGTGAAAGACATGTGCAAGTCTGGTACTAAGTCGCGCATATTCATTCTGATAATTATCTAAATCGAATTTTTCAACCATACCGCTTAATCCGTCTAATTTTTCCCGACAAATTTTTAATTCAGACTCGGGAAGTAGTGGAAAATTGGAACTATCTAGAGTTTCACCCGATCGTTCTCGTCGCAAACATTCCCGAAGCTTAGTGCGTTTGTCTCTAACCGGATCCGTATCCTTATGAGGGTACCCGCGCAATAATAGTTCATAAGACAGCTCGTCAGAGAGAAGCCTATTTGGATCGATACGAATATCCATTTTGACACAATATAAAAACGATAAACCAACAATAATATGAAACAAAATAACCAATTAATTTCACAAAAAAAAAAATTTTTTTTTTTTTTACATACAATTAAATTATATATGAGTATAACTGTAGCAAGCTGCTGCCGGAAGAAATAATGACGATAAACAATTCCTACCAAAAAAAAATAATAAGACCAGTTCTTATTAATAGCACAACTTTTCACAATTGGAAATTAGGTTAAATATGTCAGCCTTTCTTGATTGAAAGGGCCCCACGTTGGGCGCCAAAATTTTGTAACACCAACTTGTGGCTGTTACGAGCTCCAGAGATGGAGGCCGCTGGCTCAGTCGAAGACGGGGAGGTTCGTTGTAATTACAACAAAAAAAAAAATAAGGGCGCCACGTAGTTGAAAGATACCAGCATGTACCCAACCACGAAGGTACCTGGAACAAAATAACAAGGCGACAAAGGCGAGAAGGAATTGCAAGGATAAGGCTGACGAAAGGTTGGTAGGCTATTGGTGAGTGGCTCACGAGCACCAGATCGGAGGCTCGCAGCAATAAAATTATTTCAAATAGTAGAAACTTACCGGTGAATTACAACTTACCATAGATAAAGAAAGCACACAAACTATTTTATTATATCCTGAAATTTTGAATATAATTTTCCCAAAATAATGAAAGACCAAACCGTAATTTTGAATTGGCTTTAATGAACAAAATAAATTTAGAAATATAAAACAAAATAATGCTTGAATATAATTAAAGCCAAAATATTTAGTTCTATACACCGCACTTTTTATGAGGATGTTCGTAGGAAAATAAATCTTGATTAAATGAAATCTCATCAAACAATTATTTACAAACACACTGTAAACTCGCGTTACGGCTTCGGTGCTACTCGACGAAATTAAAAAGATACACTTAAAATTCAAAAGAATTAGAATACGCCCGCGTTGATCAACGTGGTTCACAATAGTCGAGCGCGTGCGCGAAAGTCGCGAAAACGAAATTACAGCGGCTAAGAAAAGTAGAACGATCCGCATAAAAATTCGACACAAAACTTAAAGAAAATACAATAAAATGACAGCTAACTAAGGCTGTTCGCAAGTTTACATGAAACATGAAATTGAATAAATAACGTACAAATGGCTGTAAGCTACAGCTCAACAAACTATAAAACAGAATTAAGGCTACACCAAGAATTGAGCTTGATCTGTGATATGTTGTAAAAAAAATTCAAAAACGGTACAACAATAAGCTGTACAACAATAAAAGTTTATGACTTAGCTGCAGACGCTCAGGCGTGTACTGGTCGCTTCCGGACTGATGGCGTGATGACCTCGCGGGAATGGCAGGTTACTCAAGGATGAGATCACCCCAGGAGTACTTCACCGGGAACCAGGAACAGTCGCTCTGATGATGGTAATCAGGTACCTCGCAGCTGGGTGGATACTGGCCGTAATATCGTCGATGGTGACGAAATGGCGGACTAAGTCTCGCGATAATTTAACTCCCCAAAATGGGTGTTCCACGAACAAAATAACGTCTAAAACGTTAATCGAAAAATACTTCGTGCGAACAGAAACAAAATTCTCACTAAACAAACTCCCCAACAAAGGGTTCGCAACAATGCAAAAAAAACTTTAGCGAAAAAAAATTACCACCGAAAACCAACTGGCTTAAGTCACGGCCGTTAACTCACTTCCCTTTTTTTTCACGTCCTTCGTATTCTACTCAATTTTTGGAGGGAAAAAGATTCAGAAAGAAAGAAGGAAGAATACGCAAACCCATAAGCAGAACAGAGAAAGTTACGATTTTGCGCGTACATTTAATATTTAAAAAAGAACTAAACTAAAGACTAAACTACATGTTACATTTCCGATAAGTTAATAATAGAGTTGGGGGGGGGGGGAAGTAATGAATTAGGATTAAAAGAAAATATCAGGTGTTAATATTGTACGATAATATAATTAATAAAATTTTATATCAACCGAGAAACGATTTTTATTTAAAGCAAAACTACTGTGAATGTCAGTGTACTACTGTAACACAACCTTTAGCAACGGTTGTGGCGCTGCTGATGCGCGTTTAACAACAACTAAAATTTAATTAACAAATGTCAACAAAATAAAATGGTAACCTCCAAATGAACAGGCAAATAATATTGATTTTAACGAAGATAGAATTATAGAATTTAAATATTAAGGGTAAGTAACTGGCTACTATCTCTATTCTGTGATTGAAACGTTACAATTAGCCATTAAACATGACAGAAACATATATAATACAGTTTAAATACTTGAAAACAGCATTTTGTATGTTTATGCAAGCTGAAAACAGCTATTTTATCTTGACATAAGCCATTACACACGACATATACATGAATATGACAGTTTAAATACTTGAAAACGGTGTTTTGTATACTTTTACATGCTTAAAACAGCATTTTTGTCTAGATTTCACCAACATTAGCTATTATACACGACAGAAACTTGAATATGACAGTTTAAATACTTGAAAACGGTGTTTTGTATGCTTTTGCATGCTTAAAACAGCATTTTTATCTTGCTTTCACCAACATTATCTATTATACACGACAGAAACATGAATATGACAGTATAAAAACTTGAAAACAGCATTTTGTATGTTTTTGCAAGCTGAAAACAGCTATTTTATCTTGATTTTGCAAACATAAGCCATTACACACGACATATACATGAATATGACAGTTTAAATACTTGAAAACGGTGTTTTGTATGCTTTTGCATGCTTAAAACAGCATTTTTATCTTGCTTTCACCAACATTAGCTATTATACACGAAAGAAACATGAATATGACAGTTTAAATACTTGAAAACGGTGTTTGTATGCTTTTGCATGCTTAAAACAACATTTTTATCTAGATTTCACCAACATTAGCTATTATACACGACAGAAACATGAATATGACAGTTTAAATACTTAAAAACGGTGTTTTGTTTGCTTTTGCATGCTTAAAACAGCATTTTTATCTTGCTTTCACCAACATTAGCTATTATACACGACAGAAACATGAATATGACAGTTTATATACTTGAAAACAGCATTTTGTATGTTTTTGACAAGCTGAAAACAGCTATTTTATCTTGATTTTGCAAACATAAGCCATTACACACGACATATACATGACTATGACAGTTTAAATTCTTGAAAACGGTATTTTGTATGCTTTTGCATGCTTTAAACAGCATTTTTATCTTGCTTTCACAAACATTAGCTATTATACACGACAGAAACATGAATATGACAGTTTAAATACTTGAAAACGGTGTTTTGTATGCTTTTGCATGCTTAAAACAGCATTTTTATCTTGCTTTCACCAACATTATCTATTATACAAGACAAAAACATGAATATGACAGTATAAAAACTTGAAAACAGCATTTTGTATGTTTTTGCAAGCTGAAAACAGCTATTTTATCTTGATTTTGCAAACATAAGCTATTACACACGACATATACATGAATATGACAGTTTAAATACTTGAAAACGGTGTTTTGTATGCTTTTGCATGCTTAAAACAGCATTTTTATCTTGCTTTCACTAACATTAGCTATTATAAACGACAGAAACATGAATATGAGAGTTTAAATACTGTAAAACAGCATTTTGTATGTTTTTGCAAGCTGAAAACAGCTATTTTATCTTGATTTTGCAAACATAAGCCATTACACACGACATATACATGAATATGTCAGTTTAAATTCTTGAAAACGGTATTTTGTATGCTTTTGCATGCTTTAAACAGCATTTTTATCTTGCTTTCACCAACATTAGCTATTAAACACGACAGAAACATGAATATGACAGTTTATATATTTGAAAACAGCATTTTGCATGTTTTTGCAAGCTGAAAACAGCTATTTTAACTTAATTTTGCAAACATAAGCCATTACACACGACATATACATGAATATGACAGTTTAAATACTTGAAAACCGTGTTTTTATGCTGTTGCATGCTTAAAACAGCATTTTTATCTTGCTTTTACCAACATTAGCTATTATACACGACAGAAACATAAATATGACAGTTTCTATACTTGAAAACAGCATTTTGTATGTTTTTGCTAGCTGAAAACTGCTATTTTATCTTGATTTTGCAAACATAAGCCATTACACACGACATATACATAAATATGACAGTTTAAATACTTGAAAACGGTGTTTTGTATGCTTTTGCATGCTTAAAACAGCATTTTTATCTTTCTTTCACCAACATTAGCTATTATACACGACAGAAACATGAATATGACAGTTTAAATACTTGAAAACAGCATTTTGCATGTTTTTGCAAGCTGATTACAGCTATTTTATCTTGATTTTGCAAACATAAGCCATTACACACGACATATACATGAATATGACAGTTAAAATACTTGCAAACGGTGTTTTGTATGCTTTTGCATGCTTAAAACAGCATTTTTATCTTGCTTTCACCAACATTAGCTATTATACACGACAGAAACCTGAATATGACTGTTAAAATACTTGAAAACGGTATTTTGTATGCTTTTGCATGCTTTAAACAGCATTTTTATCTTGCTTTCACCAACATTAGCTATTAAACACGACAGAAACATGAATATGACAGTTTATATATTTGAAAACAGCATTTTGCATGTTTTTGCAAGCTGAAAACAGCTATTTTAACTTAATTTTGCAAACATAAGCCATTACACACGACATATACATAAATATGACAGTTTAAATACTTGAAAACCGTGTTTTTATGCTGTTGCATGCTTAAAACAGCATTTTTATCTTGCTTTTACCAACATTAGCTATTATACACGACAGAAACATAAATATGACAGGTTCTATACTTGAAAACAGCATTTTGTATGTTTTTGCTAGCTGAAAACTGCTATTTTATTTTGATTTTGCAAACATAAGCCATTACACACGACATATACATGAATACGACAGTTTAAATACTTGAAAACGGTGTTTTGTATGCTTTTGCATGCTTAAAACAGCATTTTTATCTTGCTTTCACCATCATTAGCTATTATACACGACAGAAACATGAATATGACAGTTTAAATACTTGAAAACAGCATTTTGTATGTTTTTGCAAGCTGAAAACAGCTATTTTATCTTGATTTTGCAAACATAAGCCATTACACACGACATATACATGAATATGACAGTTTAAATACTTGAAAACAGCATTTTGTATGTTTTTGCAAGCTGAAAACAGCAATTTTACCTTGATATTGCAAACATAAGCCATTACACACGACATATAAATGAATATGACAGTTTAAATACTTAAAACGGTATTTTGTATGCTTTTGCATGCTTTAAACAGCATTTTTATCTTGCTTTCACCAACATTAGCTATTATACACGACAGAAACATGAATATGACAGTTAAAATACTTGAAAACAGCATTTCGCATATTTTTGCAAGCTGAAAACAGCTATTTTATCTTGATTTTGCAAACATAAGCCATTACACACGACATATACATGAATATGACAGTTTAAATACTTGAAAACGGTGTTTTGTATGCTTTTGCATGCTTAAAACAGCATTTTTATCTTGCTTTCCCCAACATTAGCTATTAGACACGACAGAAACATGAATATGACAGTTAAAATACTTGAAAACAGCATTTCGCATGTTTTTGCAAGCTGAAAACAGCTATTTTATCTTGATTTTTAAACATAAGCCATTACACACGACATATACATGAATATGATAGTTTAAATACTTAAAAACGGTGTTTTGTATGATTTTGAATGCTTAAAACAGCATTTTTATCTTGCTTTCACTAACATTAGCTATTATAAACGACAGAAACATGAATATGAGAGTTTAAATACTGTAAAACAGCATTTTGTATGTTTTTGCAAGCTGAAAACAGCTATTTTATCTTGATTTTGCAAACATAAGCCATTACACACGACATATACATGAATATGACAGTTTAAATACTTGAAAACGGTGTTTTGTATACTTTTACATGCTTAAAACAGCATTTTTGTCTAGATTTCACCAACATTAGCTATTATACACGACAGAAACATGAATATGACAGTTTAAATACTTGAAAACGGTGTTTTGTATGCTTTTGCATGCTTAAAACAGCATTTTTATCTTGCTTTCACCAACATTATCTATTATACACGACAGAAACATGAATATGACAGTATAAAAACTTGAAAACAGCATTTTGTATGTTTTTGCAAGCTGAAAACAGCTATTTTATCTTGATTTTGCAAACATAGGCCATTACACACGACATATACATGAATATGACAGTTTAAATACTTGCAAACGGTGTTTTGTATGCTTTTGCATGCTTAAAACAGCATTTTTATCTTGCTTTCACTAACATTAGCTATTATAAACGACAGAAACATGAATATGAGAGTTTAAATACTGTAAAACAGCATTTTGTATGTTTTTGCAAGCTAAAAACAGCTATTTTATCTTGATTTTGCAAACATAAGCCATTACACACGACATATACATGAATATGACAGTTTAAATTCTTGAAAACGGTATTTTGTATGCTTTTGCATGCTTTAAACAGCATTTTTATCTTGCTTTCACCAACATTAGCTATTAAACACGACAGAAACATGAATATGACAGTTTATATATTTGAAAACAGCATTTTGCATGTTTTTGCAAGCTGAAAAGAGCTATTTTAACTTGATTTTGCAAACATAAGCCATTACTCACGACATATACATGAATATGACAGTTTAAATACTTAAAAACGGTGTTTTGTATGCTTTTGCATGCTTAAAACAGCATTTTTATCTAGATTTCACCAACATTAGCTATTACACACGACAGAAACATGAATATGAGAGTTTATATACTTGAAAACAGCATTTTGTATTTTTTTGCAAGCTGAAAACAGCTATTTTATCTTGATTTTGCAAACATAAGCCATTACACACGACATATACATGAATATGACTGTTTCAATACTTGAAAAGGGTGTTTTGTATGCTTTTGCATGCTTAAAACAGCATTTTTATCTTGCTTTTACCAACATTAGCTATTATACACGACAGAAACATGAACATGACAGTTTAAATACTTGAAAACAGCATTTTGTATGTTTTTGCAAGCTGAAAATAGCTATTTTATCTTGATTTTGCAAACATAAGCCATTACACACGACATATACATGAATATGACAGTTAAAATACTTGCAAACGGTGTTTTGTATGCTTTTGCATGCTTAAAACAGCATTTTTATCTTGCTTCCACCAACATTAGCTATTATACACGACAGAAACCTAAATATGACTGTTTAAATACTTGAAACCGGTGTTTTGTATGCTTTTGCATGCTTAAAACAGCATTTTTATCTTGCTTTCACCAACATTACCTATTATACACGACACAAACATGAATATGACAGTTTAAATACTTGAAAACAGTATTTTGTATGTTTTTGCAAGCTGAAAACAGCTATTTTATCTTGATTTTGCAAACATAAGCCATTACACACGACACATACATGAATATGACAGTTTAAATACTTAAAAACGGTGTTTTGTATGCTTTTGCATGCATTAAACAGCATTTTTATCTTGCTTTCACCAACATTAGCTATTATACACGACAGAAACATGAACATGACGGTTTAAATACTTGAAAACAGCATTTTGCATGTTTTTGCAAGCTTAAAACAGCTATTTTATCTTGATTTTGCAAACATAAGCCATTAAACACGACATATACATGAATATGACAGTTTAAATACTTGAAAACGGTGTTTTGTTTGCTTTTGCATGCTTAAAACAGCATTTTTATCTCGCTTTCACCAACATTAGCTATTATACACGACAGAAACATGAATATGACAGTTTATATACTTGAAAACAGCATTTTGTATATTTTGCAGCTGAAAACAGCTATTTTATCTTGATTTTGCAAACATAAGCCATTACACACGACATATACATGAATATGACAGTTTAAATACTTGAAAACGGTGTTTTGTATACTTTTACATGCTTAAAACAGCATTTTTGTCTAGATTTCACCAACATTAGCTATTATACACGACAGAAACATGAATATGACAGTTTAAATACTTGAAAACGGTGTTTTGTATGCTTTTGCATGCTTAAAACAGCATTTTTATCTTGCTTTCACCAACATTATCTATTATACACGACAGAAACATGAATATGACAGTATAAAAACTTGAAAACAGCATTTTGTATGTTTTTGCAAGCTGAAAACAGCTATTTTATCTTGATTTTGCAAACATAGGCCATTACACACGACATATACATGAATATGACAGTTTAAATACTTGAAAACGGTGTTTTGTATGCTTTTGCATGCTTAAAACAGCATTTTTATCTTGCTTTCACTAACATTAGCTATTATAAACGACAGAAACATGAATATAAGAGTTTAAATACTGTAAAACAGCATTTTGTATGTTTTTGCAAGCTAAAAACAGCTATTTTATCTTGATTTTGCAAACATAAGCCATTACACACGACATATACATGAATATGACAGTTTAAATTCTTGAAAACGGTATTTTGTATGCTTTTGCATGCTTTAAACAGCATTTTTATCTTGCTTTCACCAACATTAGCTATTAAACACGACAGAAACATGAATATGACAGTTTATATATTTGAAAACAGCATTTTGCATGTTTTTGCAAGCTGAAAAGAGCTATTTTAACTTGATTTTGCAAACATAAGGCATTACACACGACATATACATGAATATGACAGTTTAAATACTTAAAAACGGTGTTTTGTATGCTTTTGCATGCTTAAAACAGCATTTTTATCTTGCTTTTACCAACATTAGCTATTATACACGACAGAAACATGAATATGACAGTTTAAATACTTGAAAACAGCATTTTGTATGTTTTTGCAAGCTGAAAATAGCTATTTTATCTTGATTTTGCAAACATAAGCCATTACACACGACATATACATGAATATGACAGTTAAAATACTTGCAAACGGTGTTTTGTATGCTTTTGCATGCTTAAAACAGCATTTTTATCTTGCTTCCACCAACATTAGCTATTATACACGACAGAAACCTAAATATGACTGTTTAAATACTTGAAACCGGTGTTTTGTATGCTTTTGCATGCTTAAAACATAATTTTTATCTTGCTTTCACCAACATTACCTATTATACACGACAGAAACATGAACATGACGGTTTAAATACTTGAAAACAGCATTTTGCATGTTTTTGCAAGCTAAAAACAGCTATTTTATCTTGATTTTGCAAACATAAGCCATTACACACGACATATACATGAATATGACAGTTTAAATACTTGAAAACGGTGTTTTTATGCTGTTGCATGCTTAAAACAGCATTTTTATCTTGCTTTCACCAACATTAGCTATTATACACGACAGAAACATGAATATGACAGTTTAAATACTTGAAAACGGTGTTTTGTATGCTTTTGCATGCTTAAAACAGCATTTTCATCTAGATTTCACCAACATTAGCTATTATACACGACAGAAATATGTATATGACAGTTTAAATACTTGAAAACGGTGTTTTGTTTGCTTTTGCATGCTTAAAACAGCATTTTTATCTTGCTTTCACCAACATTAGCTATTATACACGACAGAAACATGAATATGACAGTTTATATACTTGAAAACAGCATTTTGTATATTTTGCAGCTAAAAACAGCTATTTTATCTTGATTTTGCAAACATAAGCCATTACACACGACATATACATGAAAATGACAGTTTAAATACTTGAAAACTGTGTTTTGTATGCTTTTGCATGCTTAAAACAGCATTTTTATCTTGCTTTCACCAACATTAACTATTATACACGACAGAAACATGAATATGACAGTTTATATACTTGAAAACAGCATTTTGTATGTTTTTGCAAGCTGAAAACAGCTATTTTATCTTGATTTTGCAAACATAAGCCATTACACACGACATATACATGAATATGACAGTTTAAATACTTGAAAACGGTGTTTTGTTTGCTTTTGCATGCTTAAAACAGCATTTTTATCTTGCTTTCACCAACATTAGCTATTATACACGAAAGAAACATGAATATGACAGTTTAAATACTTGAAAACGGTTTTTTGTATGCTTTTGCATGCTTAAAACAACATTTTTATCTAGATTTCACCAACATTAGCTATTATACACGACAGAAACATGAATATGACAGTATAAATACTTGAAAACGGTGTTTTGTTTGCTTTTGCATGCTTAAAACAGCATTTTTATCTTGCTTTCGCCAACATTAGCTATTATACACGACAGAAACATGACTATGACAGTTTATATACTTGAAAACAGCATTTTGTATGTTTTTGACAAGCTGAAAACAGCTATTTTATCTTGATTTTGCAAAAATAAGCCATTACACACGACATATACATGAATATGACAGTTTAAATTCTTGAAAACGGTATTTTGTATGCTTTTGCATGCTTTAAACAGCATTTTTATCTTGCTTTCACCAACATTAGCTATTATACACGACAGAAACATGAATATGACAGTTTAAATATTTGAAAACAGCATTTTGCATGTTTTTGCAAGCTGAAAACAGCTATTTTATCTTGATTTTTAAACATAAGCCATTACACACGACATATACATGAATATGATAGTTTAAATACTTAAAAACGGTGTTTTGCATGATTTTGAATGCTTAAAACAGCAATTTTATCTTGATTTTACCAACATTAGCCATTAAACATGACAGAAACATATATAATACAGTTTAAATACTTGAAAACAGCATTTTGTATGTTTTTGCAAGCTGAAAACAGCTATTTTATCTTGATTTTGCAAACATAAGCCATTACACACGACATATACATGAATATGACAGTTTAAATACTTGAAAACGGTGTTTTGTATACTTTTACATGCTTAAAACAGCATTTTTGTCTAGATTTCACCAACATTAGCTATTATACAAGACAGAAACATGAATATGACAGTTTAAATACTTGAAAACGGTGTTTTGTATGCTTTTGCATGCTTAAAACAGCATTTTTATCTTGCTTTCACCAACATTATCTATTATACACGACAGAAACATGAATATGACAGTATAAAAACTTGAAAACAGCATTTTGTATGTTTTTGCAAGCTGAAAACAGCTATTTTATCTTGATTTTGCAAACATAAGCCATTACACACGACATATACATGAATATGACAGTTTAAATACTTGAAAACGGTATTTTGTATGCTTTTGCATGCTTAAAACAGCATTTTTATCTTGCTTTCACCAACATTAGCTATTATACACGACAGAAACATGAATATGACAGTTTATATACTTGAAAACAGCATTTTGTATGTTTTTGACAAGCTGAAAACAGCTATTTTA
The DNA here is from genome assembly GCA_963942605.1 of Poecilus cupreus. NCBI lineage: Eukaryota > Metazoa > Arthropoda > Insecta > Coleoptera > Carabidae > Poecilus > Poecilus cupreus. The sequence goes on from CAWWDY010001964.1 coordinate 37,056, forward strand.
TCTTGATTTTGCAAAAATAAGCCATTACACACGACATATACATGAATATGACAGTTTAAATTCTTGAAAACGGTATTTTGTATGCTTTTGCATGCTTTAAACAGCATTTTTATCTTGCTTTCACCAACATTAGCTATTATACACGACAGAAACATGAATATGACAGTATAAATATTTGAAAACAGCATTTTGCATGTTTTTGCAAGCTGAAAACAGCTATTTTATCTTGATTTTTAAACATAAGCCATTACACACGACATATACATGAATATGATAGTTTAAATACTTAAAAACGGTGTTTTGCATGATTTTGAAAGCTTAAAACAGCAATTTTATCTTGATTTTACCAACATTAGCCATTAAACATGACAGAAACATATATAATACAGTTTAAATACTTGAAAACAGCATTTTGTATGTTTTTGCAAGCTGAAAACAGCTATTTTATCTTGATTTTGCAAACATAAGCCATTACACACGACATATACATGAATATGACAGTTTAAATACTTGAAAACGGTGTTTTGTATACTTTTACATGCTTAAAACAGCATTTTTGTCTAGATTTCACCAACATTAGCTATTATACAAGACAGAAACATGAATATGACAGTTTAAATACTTGAAAACGGTGTTTTGTATGCTTTTGCATGCTTGAAACAGCATTTTTATCTTGCTTTCACCAACATTATCTATTATACACGACAGAAACATGAATATGACAGTATAAAAACTTGAAAACAGCATTTTGTATGTTTTTGCAAGCTGAAAACAGCTATTTTATCTTGATTTTGCAAACATAAGCCATTACACACGACATATACATGAATATGACAGTTTAAATACTTGAAAACGGTATTTTGTATGCTTTTGCATGCTTTAAACAGCATTTTTATCTTGCTTTCACCAACATTAGCTATTAAACACGACAGAAACATGAATATGACAGTTTATATATTTGAAAACAGCATTTTGCATGTTTTTGCAAGCTGAAAACAGCTATTTTAACTTGATTTTGCAAACATAAGCCATTACACACGACATATACATGAATATGACAGTTTAAATACTTAAAAACGGTGTTTTTGTATGCTTTGGCATGCTTAAAACAGCATTTTTATCTTGCTTTTACCAACATTAGCTATTATACATGACAGAAACATGAATATGACAGTTTAAATACTTGAAAACAGCATTTTGTATGTTTTTGCAAGCTGATTACAGCTATTTTATCTTGATTTTGCAAACATAAGCCATTACACACGACATATACATGAATATGACAGTTAAAATACTTGCAATCGGTGTTTTGTATGCTTTTGCATGCTTAAAACAGCATTTTTATCTTGCTTTCACCAACATTAGCTATTATACACGACAGAAACCTGAATATGACTGTTTAAATACTTGAAAACAGTGTTTTGTATGCTTTTGCATGCTTAAAACAGCATTTTTATCTTGCTTTCACCAACATTACCTATTATACACGACACAAACATGTATATGACAGTTTAAATACTTGAAAACAGTATTTTGTATGTTTTTGCAAGCTGAAAACAGCTATTTTATCTTGATTTTGCAAACATAAGCCATTACACACGACATATACAGGAATATGACAGTTTAAATACTTAAAAACGGTGTTTTGTATGCTTTTGCATGCATTTAACAGCATTTTTATCTTGCTTTCACCAACACTAGCTATTATACACGACAGAAACATGAATATGACAGTTTAAATACTTGAAAACAGCATTTTGCATGTTTTTGCAAGCTTAAAACAGCTATTTTATCTTGATTTTGCAAACATAAGCCATTACACACGACATATACATGAATATGACAGTTTAAATACTTGAAAACGGTATTTTTATGCTGTTGCATGCTTAAAACAGCATTTTTATCTTGCTTTCACCAACATTAGCTATTATACACGACAGAAACATGAATATGACAGTTTAAATTCTTGAAAACGGTGTTTTGTATGCGTTTGCATGCTTAAAACAGCATTTTCATCTAGATTTCACCAACATTAGCTATTATACACGACAGAAATATGTATATGACAGTTTAAATACTTGAAAACGGTGTTTTGTTTGACTTTGCATGCTTAAAACAGCATTTTTATCTTGCTTTCACCAACATTAGCTATTATACACGACAGAAACATGAATATGACAGTTTATATACTTGAAAACAGCATTTTGTATGTTTTTGCAGCTGAAAACAGCTATTTTATCTTGATTTTGCAAACATAAGCCATT
>CAWWDY010001965.1:0-205282 GCA_963942605.1 Poecilus cupreus
ATTCAAACTGACAAATTCATGTTTCTTCCGTGCGAAACGGCGATTTATGAGAAATTACGATAAAATTGCTGTTTTAAACTTGCAAAAACATAGAAAAAACGCTGTTTTGAACTATTCAAACTGACAAATTCATGTTTCTTTCGTGTGAAACGGCGATTTATGAGAAATGAGGATAAAATTGCTGTTTTCAACTTACAAAAACATAGAAAACGCTGTTTTGAACTATTCAAACTGACAAATTCATCTCTTTCGTGCGAAACGGCGATTTATGAGAAATGACGTTAAAATTGCTGTTTTAAACTTGCAAAAACATAGAAAAACGCTGTTTTCAACTATTCAAACTGATAAATTCATGTTTCTTACGTTCCAAACGGTGGATTTTTGTGAAATCACGATAAAATTGCTGTTTTAAACTTGCAAAAATATAGAAAAACGCGGTTTTGAACTATTCAAACTGATAAATTTATATTACTTACGTTGGAAACGGTGGATTTTTGTGAAATCACGTTAAAATTGCTGTTTTAAACTTGCAAAAACATTGAAAAACGATGTTTTTAATTATTCAAACTGACAAATTCATGTTTCTTCCGTGCGAAACGGCGATTTATGAGAAATTACTATAAAATTGCTGTTTTAAACTAGCAAAAACATAAAAAAACGCTGTTTTGAACTATTCAATCTGACAAATTCATGTTTCTTTCGTGTGAAAAGGCGATTTATGAGAAATGACGATAAAATTGCTGTTTTAAACTTGCAAATCATAGATACACGCTGTTTTGAACTATTCAAACTGACAAATTCATGTTTCTTTCGTGCGAAACGGCCATTTATGAGAAATGACGATAAAATTGCTGTTTTAAACTTGCAAAAACATAGAAAAACGCTGTTTTCAACTATTCAAACTGATAAATTCATGTTTCTTACGTTCCAAACGTTGAATTTTTTTGAAATCACGATATAATTGCTGTTTTAAACTTGCAAAAACATTGAAAAACGCTGTTTTCAACTATTCAAACTGACAAATTCATGTTTCTTCCGTGCGAAACTGCGATTTATGAGAAATTACGATAAAATTGCTGTTTTAAACTTGCAAAAACAAAGAAAAACGCTGTTTTGAACTATTCAAACTGACAAATTCATGTTTCTTTTGTGTGAAACGGCGATTTATGAGAAATGACGATAAAATTGCTGTTTTAAACTTGCAAAAACATAGAAAAACGCTGTTTTGACTATTCAAACTGACAAATTCATGTTTCTTACGTTCCAAACGGTGGATTTTTGTGAAATCACGATAAAATTGCTGTTTTAAACTTGCAAAAACATTGAAAAAACGATGTTTTTAATTATTCAAACTGACAAATTCATGTTTCTTCCGTGCGAAACGGCGATTTATGAGAAATTACTATAAAATTGCTGTTTTAAACTAGCAAAAACATAAAAAAAACGCTGTTTTGAACTATTCAATCTGACAAATTCATGTTTCTTTCGTGTGAAACGGCGATTTATGAGAAATGACGATAAAATTGCTGTTTTAAACTTGCAAAAACATAGAAAAACGCTGTTTTGAACTATTCAAACTGACAAATTTATGTTTCTTTCGTGTGAAACGGCGATTTATGAGAAATGACGATAAAATTGCTGTTTTAAACTTGCAAATCATAGAAAAACGCTGTTTTGAACTATTCAAACTGACAAATTCATGTTTCTTTCGTGCGAAACGGCGATTTATGAGAAATGACGATAAAATTGCTGTTTTAAACTTGCAAAAACATAGAAAAACGCTGTTTTCAACTATTCAAACTGACAAATTTATGTTTCTTCCGTGCGAAACGGCAATTTATGAGAAATTACGATAAAATTGCTGTTTTAAACTTGCAAAAACATAGAAAAACGCTGTTTTGAACTATTCAAACTGACAAATTCATGTTTCTTTCGTGTGAAACGGCGATTTATAAGAAATGACGATAAAATTGCTGTTTTAAACTTGCAAAAACATGGAAAAACGCTGTTTTGACTATTCAAACTGACAAATTCATGTTTCTTCCGTGCGAAACGGCGATTTATGAGAAATTACGATAAAATTGCTGTTTTAAACTTGCAAAAACATAGAAAAACGCTGTTTTGAACTATTCAAACTGACAAATTCATGTTTCTTCCGTGTGAAACGGCGATTTATGAGAAATGACGATAAAATTGCTGTTTTGAACTATTTAAACTGATAAATTCATGTTTCTTACGTTGGAAACGGTGGATTTTTGTGAAATCACGTTAAAATTGCTGTTTTAAACTTGCAAAAACATTGAAAAACGATGTTTTTAATTATTCAAACTGACAAATTCATGTTTCTTCCGTGCGAAACGGCGATTTATGAGAAATTACTATAAAATTGCAGTTTTAACCTTGCAAAAAACATAAAAAAACGCTGTTTTGAACTATTCAATCTGACAAATTCATGTTTCTTTCGTGTGAAACGGCGATTTATGAGAAATGACGATAAAATTGGTGTTTTAAAATTGCAAAACCTTAGAAAAACGCTGTTTTGAACTATTCAAACTGACAAATTCATGTTTCTTTCGTGTGAAACGGCGATTTATGAGAAATGACGATAAAATTGCTGTTTTAAACTTGCAAAAACATAGAAAAACGCTGTTTTGAACTATTCAAACTGACAAATTCATGTTTCTTTCGTGCGAAACCGGCGATTTATGAGAAATGGCGATAAAATTGCTGTTTTAAACTTGCAAAAACATAGAAAAACACTGTTTTCAACTATTCAAACTGATAAATTCATGTTTCTTACGTTCCAAACGGTGGATTTTTGTGAAATCACGATAAAATTGCTGTTTTAAACTTGCAAAAACATTGAAAAACGCTGTTTTCAACTATTCAAACTGACAAATTCATGTTTCTTCCGTGCGAAACGGCGAATTATGAGAAATTACGATAAAATTGCTCTTTTAAACTTGCAAAAACATAGAAAAACGCTGTTTTGAACTATTCAAACTGACAAATTCATGTTTCTTTCGTGTGAAACGGCGATTTATAAGAAATGACGATAAAATTGCTGTTTTAAACTTGCAAAAACATGGAAAAACGCTGTTTTGACTATTCAAACTGACAAATTCATGTTTCTTCCATGCGAAACGGCGATTTATGAGAAATTACGATAAAATTGCTGTTTTAAACTTGCAAAAACATAGAAAAACGCTGTTTTGAACTATTCAAACTGACAAATTCATGTTTCTTCCGTGTGAAACGGCGATTTATGAGAAATGACGATAAAATTGCAGTTTTCAACTTGCAAAAACATAGAAAAACGCTGTTTTGAACTATTCAAACTGACAAATTCATGTTTCTTTCGTGCGAAACGGCGATTTATGAGAAATGACGTTAAAATTGCTGTTTTAAACTTGCAAAAACATAGAAAAACGCTGTTTTCAACTATTCAAACTGATAAATTCATGTTTCTTACGTTCCAAACGGTAGATTTTTGTGAAATCACGATAAAATTGCTGTTTTAAACTTGCAAAAACATAGAAATACTCTGTTTTAAACTATTTAAACTGATAAATTCGTGTTTCTTACGTTGGAAACGGTGGATTTTTGGGAAATCACGTTAAAATTGCTGTTTTAAACTTGCAAAAACATTGAAAAACGATGTTTTTAATTATTCAAACTGACAATTTCATGTTTCTTCCGTGCGAAACGGCGATTTATGAGAAATTACTATAAAATTGCAGTTTTAACCTTGCAAAAACATAAAAAAACGCTGTTTTGAACTATTCAATCTGACAAATTCGTGTTTCTTTCGTGTGAAACGGCGATTTATGAGAAATGACGATAAAATTGGTGTTTTAAAATTGCAAAACCATAGAAAAACGCTGTTTTGAACTATTCAAACTGACAAATTCATGTTTCTTTCGTGTGAAACGGCGATTTATGAGAAATGACGATAAAATTGCTGTTTTAAACTTGCAAAAACATAGAAAAACGCTGTTTTGAACTATTCAAACTGACAAATTCATGTTTCTTTCGTACGAAACGGCGATTTATGAGAAATGGCGATAAAATTGCTGTTTTAAACTTGCAAAAACATAGAAAAACACTGTTTTCAACTATTTAAACTGATAAATTCATGTTTCTTACGTTCCAAACGGTGGATTTTTGTGAAATCACGATAAAATTGCTGTTTTTAACTTGCAAAAACATTGAAATACGCTGTTTTCAACTATACAAACTGACAAATTCATGTTTCTTCCGTGCGAAACGGCGAATTATGAGAAATTACGATAAAATTGCTGTTTTAAACTTGCAAAAACATAGAAAAACGCTATTTTGAACTATTCAAACTGACAAATTCATGTTTCTTTCGTGTAAAACGGCGATTTATAAGAAATGACGATAAAATTGCTGTTTTAAACTTGCAAAAACATAGAAAAACGCTGTTTTGAACTATTCAAACTGACAAATTCTTGTTTCTTTCGTGCGAAACGGCGATTTATGATAAATGACGATAAAATTTCTGTTTTAAACTTGCAAAAACATAGAAAAACGCTGTTTTGAACTATTCAAACTGACAAATTCATGTTTCTTTCGTGTGAAACGGCGATTTATGAGAAATGACGATAAAATTGCTGTTTTAAACTTGCAAAAACATTGAAAAACGCTGTTTTGAACTATTCAAACTGACAAATTCATGTTTCTTTCGTGTGAAACGGCGATTTAAGAGAAATGACGATAAAATTGCTGTTTTAAACTTGCAAAAACATAGAAAAACGCTGTTTTGAACTATTCAAACTGACAAATTCATGTTTCTTTCGTGCGAAACGGCGATTTATGAGAAATGACGATAATATTGCTGTTTTAAACTTGCAAAAACATAGAAAAACACTGTTTTCTACTATTCAAACTGATAAATTCATGTTTCTTACGTTCCAAACGGTGGATTTTTGTGAAATCACGATAAAATTGCTGTTTTAAACTTGCAAAAACATTGAAAAACGCTGTTTTCAACTATTCAAACTGACAAATTCATGTTTCTTCCGTGCGAAACGGCTATTTATGAGAAATTACGATTAAATTGCTGTTTTAAACTTGCAAAAACATAGAAAAACCCTGTTTTGAACTATTCAAACTGACAAATTCATGTTTCTTTCGTGCGAAACGGCGATTTATGATAAATGACGATAAAATTGCTGTTTTAAACTTGCAAAAACTTAGAAAAACGCTGTTTTGAACTATTCAAACTGATAAATTCATGTTTCTTTCGTGTGAAACGGCGATTTATGAGAAATGACGATAAAATTGCTGTTTTAAACTTGCAAATCATAGAAACACGCTGTTTTGAACTATTCAAACTGACAAATTCATGTTTCTTTCGTGCGAAACGGCGATTTATGAGAAATGACGATAAAATTGCTGTTTTAAACTTGCAAAACCATAGAAAAACGCTGTTTTCATCTATTCAAACTGATAAATTCATGATTCTTACGTTCCAAACGTTGAATTTTTTTGAAATCACGATAAAATTGCTGTTTTAAACTTGCAAAAACATTGAAAAACGCTGTTTTCAACTATTCAAACTGACAAATTCATGTTTCTTCCGTGCGAAACTGCGATTTATGAGAAATTACGATAAAATTGCTGTTTTAAACTTGCAAAAACATAGAAAAACGCTGTTTTGAACTATTCAAACTGACAAATTCATGTTTCTTTCGTGTGAAACGGCGATTTATGAGAAATGACGATAAAATTGCTGTTTTAAACTTGCAAAAACATAGAAAAACGCTGTTTTGACTATTCAAACTGACAAATTCATGTTTCTTCCGTGCGAAACGGCGATTTATGAGAAATTACGATAAAATTGCTGTTTTAAACTTGCAAAAACATAGAAAAACGCTGTTTTGAACTATTTAAACTGACAAATTCATGTTTCTTTCGTGTGAAACGGCGATTTATGAGAAATGACGATAAAATTGCTGTTTTCAACTTACAAAAACATAGAAAACGCTGTTTTGAACTATTCAAACTGACAAATTCATCTCTTTCGTGCGAAACGGCGATTTATGAGAAATGACGTTAAAATTGCTGTTTTAAACTTGCAAAAACATAGAAAAACGCTATTTTCAACTATTCAAACTGATAAATTCATGTTTCTTACGTTCCAAACGGTGGATTTTTGTAAAATCACGATAAAATTGCTGTTTTAAACTTGCAAAAACATAGAAAAACGCTGTTTTAAACTATTCAAACTGATAAATTCATATTTCTTACGTTGGAAACGGTGGATTTTTGTGAAATCACGTTAAAATTGCTGTTTTAAACTTGCAAAAACATTGAAAAACGATGTTTTTAATTATTCAAACTGACAAATTCATGTTTCTTCCGTGCGAAACGGCGATTTATGAGAAATTACTATAAAATTGCTGTTTTAAACTTGCAAAAACATAAAAAAACGCTGTTTTGAACTATTCAATCTGACAAATTCATGTTTCTTTCGTGTGAAACGGCGATTTATGAGAAATGACGATAAAATTGCTGTTTTAAACTTGCAAAAACATAGAAAAACGCCGTTTTGAACTATTCAAACTGACAAATTTATGTTTCTTTCGTGTGAAACGATTTATGAGAAATGACAATAAAATTGCTGTTTTAAACTTGCAAATCATAGAAAAACGCTGTTTTGAACAATTCAAACTGACAAATTCATGTTTCTTTCGTGCGAAACGGCGATTTATGAGAAATGACGATAAAATTGCTGTTTTAAACTTGCAAAAACATAGAAAAACGCTGTTTTCAACTATTCAAACTGACAAATTCATGTTTCTTTCGTGTGAAACGGCGATTTATAAGAAATGACGATAAAATTGCTGTTTTAAACTTGCAAAAACATAGAAAAACGCTGTTTTGACTATTCAAACTGACAAATTCATGTTTCTTCCGTGCGAAACGGCGATTTATGAGAAATTACGATAAAATTGCTGTTTTAAACTTGCAAAAACATAGAAAAACGATGTTTTGAACTATTTAAACTGACAAATTCATGTTTCTTTCTTGTGAAACGGCGATTTATGAGAAATGACGATAAAATTGCTGTTTTCAACTTGCAAAAACATAGAAAAACGCTGTTTTGAACTATTCAAACTGACAAATTCATGTTTCTTTCGTGCGAAACGGCGATTTATGAGAAATGACGTTAAAATTGCTGTTTTAAACTTGCAAAAACTTAGAAAAACGCTGTTTCCAACTATTCAAACTGATAAATTCATGTTTCTTACGTTCCAAACGGTGGATTTTTGTGAAATCACGATAAAATTGCTGTTTTTAACTTGCAAAAACATAGAAAAACGCTGTTTTGAACTATTCAAACTGATAAATTCATGTTTCTTACGTTGGAAACGGTGGATTTTTGTGAAATCACGTTAAAATTGCTGTTTTAAACTTGCAAAAACATTGAAAAACGATGTTTTTAATTATTCAAACTGACAAATTCATGTTTCTTCCGTGCGAAACGGCGATTTATGAGAAACTACTATAAAATTGCTGTTTTAAACTTGCAAAAACATAGAAAAACGCTGTTTTGAACTATTCAAACTGACAAATTCATGTTTCTTTCGTGCGAAACGGCGATTTATGAGAAATGACGTTAAAATTGCTGTTTTAAACTTGCAAAAACATAGAAAAACGCTGTTTTCAACTATTCAAACTGACAAATTCATGTTTCTTTCGTGTGAAACGGCGATTTATAAGAAATGACGATAAAATTGCTGTTTTAAACTTGCAAAAACATAGAAAAACGCTGTTTTGACTATTCAAACTGACAAATTCATGTTTCTTCCGTGCGAAACGGCGATTTATGAGAAATTACGATAAAATTGCTGTTTTAAACTTGCAAAAACATAGAAAAACGATGTTTTGAACTATTTAAACTGACAAATTCATGTTTCTTTCTTGTGAAACGGCGATTTATGAGAAATGACGATAAAATTGCTGTTTTCAACTTGCAAAAACATAGAAAAACGCTGTTTTCAACTATTTAAACTGACAAATTCATGTTTCTTTCGTGCGAAACGGCGACTTATGAGAAATGACGTTAAAATTGCTGTTTTAAACTTGCAAAAACATAGAAAAACGCTGTTTCCAACTATTCAAACTGATAAATTCATGTTTCTTACGTTCCAAACGGTGGATTTTTGTGAAATCACGATAAAATTGCTGTTTTTAACTTGCAAAAACATAGAAAAACGCTGTTTTGACTATTCAAACTGACAAATTCATGTTTCTTCCGTGCGAAACGGCGATTTATGAGAAATTACGATAAAATTGCTGTTTTAAACTTGCAAAAACATAGAAAAACGATGTTTTGAACTATTTAAACTGACAAATTCATGTTTCTTTCTTGTGAAACGGCGATTTATGAGAAATGACGATAAAATTGCTGTTTTCAACTTGCAAAAACATAGAAAAACGCTGTTTTGAACTATTCAAACTGACAAATTCATGTTTCTTTCGTGCGAAACGGCGACTTATGAGAAATGACGTTAAAATTGCTGTTTTAAACTTGCAAAAACATAGAAAAACGCTGTTTCCAACTATTCAAACTGATAAATTCATGTTTCTTACGTTCCAAACGGTGGATTTTTGTGAAATCACGATAAAATTGCTGTTTTTAACTTGCAAAAACATAGAAAAACGCTGTTTCCAACTATTCAAACTGATAAATTCATGTTTCTTACGTTCCAAACGGTGGATTTTTGTGAAATCACGATAAAATTGCTGTTTTTAACTTGCAAAAACATAGAAAAACGCTGTTTTGAACTATTCAAACTGATAAATTCATGTTTCTTACGTTGGAAACGGTGGATTTTTGTGAAATCACGTTAAAATTGCTGTTTTAAACTTGCAAAAACATTGAAAAACGATGTTTTTAATTATTCAAACTGACAAATTCATGTTTCTTCCGTGCGAAACGGCGATTTATGAGAAACTACTATAAAATTGCTGTTTTAAACTTGCAAAAACATAGAAAAACGCTGTTTTGAACTATTCAAACTGACAAATTCATGTTTCTTTCGTGCGAAACGGCGATTTATGAGAAATGACGTTAAAATTGCTGTTTTAAACTTGCAAAAACATAGAAAAACGCTGTTTTGAACTATTCCAACTGACAAATTCATGTTTCTTTCGTGCGAAACGGCGATTTATGAGAAATGACGTTAAAATTGCTGTTTTAAACTTGCAAAAACTTAAAAAAACGCTGTTTCCAACTATTCAAACTGATAAATTCATGTTTCTTACGTTCCAAACGGTGGATTTTTGTGAAATCACGATAAAATTGCTGTTTTTAACTTGCAAAAACATAGAAAAACGCTGTTTTGAACTATTCAAACTGATAAATTCATGTTTCTTACGTTGGAAACGGTAGATTTTTGTGAAATCACGTTAAAATTGCTGTTTTAAACTTGCAAAAACATTGAAAAACGATGTTTTTAATTATTTAAACTGACAAATTCATGTTTCTTCCGTGCGAAACGGCGATTTATGAGAAACTACTATAAAATTGCTGTTTTAAACTTGCAAAAACATAGAAAAACGCTGTTTTGAACTATTCAAACTGACAAATTCATGTTTCTTTCGTGCGAAACGGCGATTTATGAGAAATGACGTTTAAATTGCTGTTTTAAACTTGCAAAAACATAGAAAAACGCTGTTTTCAACTATTCAAACTGATAAATTCATGTTTCTTACGTTCCAAACGGTGGATTTTTGTGAAATCACGATAAAATTGCTGTTTTTAACTTGCAAAAACATAGAAAAACGCTGTTTTGAACTATTTAAACTGATAAATTCATGTTTCTTACGTTGGAAACGGTGGATTTTTGTGAAATCACGTTAAAATTGCTGTTTTAAACTTGCAAAAACATTGAAAAACGATGTTTTTAATTATTCAAACTGACAAATTCATGTTTCTTCCGTGCGAAACGGCGATTTATGAGAAACTACTATAAAATTGCTGTTTTAAACTTGCAAAAACATAGAAAAACGCTGTTTTGAACTATTCAAACTGACAAATTCATGTTTCTTTCGTGCGAAACGGCGATTTATGAGAAATGACGTTATAATTGCTGTTTTAAACTTGCAAAAACATAGAAAAACGCTGTTTCCAACTATTCAAACTGATAAATTCATGTTTCTAACGTTCCAAACGGTGGATTTTTGTGAAATCACGATAAAATTGCTGTTTTTAACTTGCAAAAACATAGAAAAACGCTGTTTTGAACTATTCAAACTGATAAATTCATGTTTCTTACGTTGGAAACGGTGGATTTTTGTGAAATCACGTTAAAATTGCTGTTTTTAACTTGCAAAAACATTGAAAAACGATGTTTTTAATTATTCAAACTGACAAATTCATGTTTCTTCCGTGCGAAACGGCGATTTATGAGAAACTACTATAAAATTGCTGTTTTAAACTTGCAAAAACATAGAAAAACGCTGTTTTGAAATATTCAAACTGACAAATTCATGTTTCTTTCGTGCGAAACGGCGATTTATGAGAAATGACGTTAAAATTGCTGTTTTAAACTTGCAAAAACATAGAAAAACGCTGTTTCCAACTATTCAAACTGATAAATCCATGTTTCTTACGTTCCAAACGGTGGATTTTTGTGAAATCACGATAAAATTGCTGTTTTTAACTTGCAAAAACATAGAAAAACGCTGTTTTGAACTATTCAAACTGATAAATTCATGTTTCTTACGTTGGAAACGGTGGATTTTTGTGAAATCACGTTAAAATTGCTGTTTTTAACTTGCAAAAACATTGAAAAACGATGTTTTTAATTATTCAAACTGACAAATTCATGTTTCTTCCGTGCGAAACGGCGATTTATGAGAAACTACTATAAAATTGCTGTTTTAAACTTGCAAAAACATAGAAAAACGCTGTTTTGAACTATTCAAACTGACAAATTCATGTTTCTTTCGTGCGAAACGGCGATTTATGAGAAATGACGATAAAATTGCTGTTTTAAACTTGCAAAAACATAGAAAAACGCTGTTTTCAACTATTCAAACTGACAAATTCATGTTTCTTTCGTGTGAAACGGCGATTTATAAGAAATGACGATAAAATTGCTGTTTTAAACTTGCAAAAACATAGAAAAACGCTGTTTTGACTATTCAAACTGACAAATTCATGTTTCTTCCGTGCGAAACGGCGATTTATGAGAAATTACGATAAAATTGCTGTTTTAAACTTGCAAAAACATAGAAAAACGATGTTTTGAACTATTTAAACTGACAAATTCATGTTTCTTTCTTGTGAAACGGCGATTTATGAGAAATGACGATAAAATTGCTGTTTTCAACTTGCAAAAACATAGAAAAACGCTGTTTTGAACTATTCAAACTGACAAATTCATGTTTCTTTCGTGCGAAACGGCGATTTATGAGAAATGACGTTAAAATTGCTGTTTTAAACTTGCAAAAACATATAAAAACGCTGTTTCCAACTATTCAAACTGATAAATTCATGTTTCTTACGTTCCAAACGGTGGATTTTTGTGAAATCACGATAAAATTGCTGTTTTTAACTTGCAAAAACATAGAAAAACGCTGTTTTGAACTATTCAAACTGATAAATTCATGTTTCTTACGTTGGAAACGGTGGATTTTTGTGAAATCACGTTAAAATTGCTGTTTTAAACTTGCAAAAACATTGAAACACGATGTTTTTAATTATTCAAACTGACAAATTCATGTTTCTTCCGTGCGAAACGGCGATTTATGAGAAACTACTATAAAATTGCTGTTTTAAACTTGCAAAAACATAGAAAAACGCTGTTTTGAACTATTCAAACTGACAAATTCATGTTTCTTTCGTGCGAAACGGCGATTTATGAGAAATGACGTTAAAATTGCTGTTTTAAACTTGCAAAAACATAGAAAAACGCTGTTTCCAACTATTCAAACTGATAAATTCATGTTTCTTACGTTCCAAACGGTGGATTTTTGTGAAATCACGATAAAATTGCTGTTTTTAACTTGAAAAAACATAGAAAAACGCTGTTTTGAACTATTCAAACTGATAAATTCATGTTTCTTACGTTGGAAACGGTGGATTTTTGTGAAATCACGTTAAAATTGCTGTTTTAAACTTGCAAAAACATTGAAAAACGATGTTTTTAATTATTCAAACTGACAAATTCATGTTTCTTCCGTGCGAAACGGCGATTTATGAGAAACTACTATAAAATTGCTGTTTTAAACTTGCAAAAACATAGAAAAACGCTGTTTTGAACTATTCAAACTGACAAATTCATGTTTCTTTCGTGCGAAACGGCGATTTATGAGAAATGACGTTAAAATTGCTGTTTTAAACTTGCAAAAACATAGAAAAACGCTGTTTTGAACTATTCAAACTGACAAATTCATGTTTCTTTCGTGCGAAACGGCGATTTATGAGAAATGACGTTAAAATTGCTGTTTTAAACTTGCAAAAACATAGAAAAACGCTGTTTCCAACTATTCAAACTGATAAATTCATATTTCTTACGTTCCAAACGGTGGATTTTTGTGAAATCACGATAAAATTGCTGTTTTTAACTTGCAAAAACATAGAAAAACGCTGTTTTGAACTATTCAAACTGATAAATTCATGTTTCTTACGTTGGAAACGGTGGATTTTTGTGAAATCACGTTAAAATTGCTGTTTTAAACTTGCAAAAACATTGAAAAACGATGTTTTTAATTATTCAAACTGACAAATTCATGTTTCTTCCGTGCGAAACGGCGATTTATGAGAAACTACTATAAAATTGCTGTTTTAAACTTGAAAAACATAGAAAAACGCTGTTTTGAACTATTCAAACTGACAAATTCATGTTTCTTTCGTTCGAAACGGCGATTTATGAGAAATTACGATAAAATTGCTGTTTTAAACTTGCAAAAACATTGAAAAACGATGTTTTTAATTATTCAAACTGACAAATTCATGTTTCTTCCGTGCGAAACGGCGATTTATGAGAAACTACTATAAAATTGCTGTTTTAAACTTGCAAAAACATAGAAAAACGCTGTTTTGAACTATTCAAACTGACAAATTCATGTTTCTTTCGTGCGAAACGGCGATTTATGAGAAATGACGTTATAATTGCTGTTTTAAACTTGCAAAAACATAGAAAAACGCTGTTTCCAACTATTCAAACTGATAAATTCATGTTTCTAACGTTCCAAACGGTGGATTTTTGTGAAATCACGATAAAATTGCTGTTTTTAACTTGCAAAAACATAGAAAAACGCTGTTTTGAACTATTCAAACTGATAAATTCATGTTTCTTACGTTGGAAACGGTGGATTTTTGTGAAATCACGTTAAAATTGCTGTTTTTAACTTGCAAAAACATTGAAAAACGATGTTTTTAATTATTCAAACTGACAAATTCATGTTTCTTCCGTGCGAAACGGCGATTTATGAGAAACTACTATAAAATTGCTGTTTTAAACTTGCAAAAACATAGAAAAACGCTGTTTTGAAATATTCAAACTGACAAATTCATGTTTCTTTCGTGCGAAACGGCGATTTATGAGAAATGACGTTAAAATTGCTGTTTTAAACTTGCAAAAACATAGAAAAACGCTGTTTCCAACTATTCAAACTGATAAATTCATGTTTCTTACGTTCCAAACGGTGGATTTTTGTGAAATCACGATAAAATTGCTGTTTTTAACTTGCAAAAACATAGAAAAACGCTGTTTTGAACTATTCAAACTGATAAATTCATGTTTCTTACGTTGGAAACGGTGGATTTTTGTGAAATCACGTTAAAATTGCTGTTTTTAACTTGCAAAAACATTGAAAAACGATGTTTTTAATTATTCAAACTGACAAATTCATGTTTCTTCCGTGCGAAACGGCGATTTATGAGAAACTACTATAAAATTGCTGTTTTAAACTTGCAAAAACATAGAAAAACGCTGTTTTGAACTATTCAAACTGACAAATTCATGTTTCTTTCGTGCGAAACGGCGATTTATGAGAAATGACGATAAAATTGCTGTTTTAAACTTGCAAAAACATAGAAAAACGCTGTTTTCAACTATTCAAACTGACAAATTCATGTTTCTTTCGTGTGAAACGGCGATTTATAAGAAATGACGATAAAATTGCTGTTTTAAACTTGCAAAAACATAGAAAAACGCTGTTTTGACTATTCAAACTGACAAATTCATGTTTCTTCCGTGCGAAACGGCGATTTATGAGAAATTACGATAAAATTGCTGTTTTAAACTTGCAAAAACATAGAAAAACGATGTTTTGAACTATTTAAACTGACAAATTCATGTTTCTTTCTTGTGAAACGGCGATTTATGAGAAATGACGATAAAATTGCTGTTTTCAACTTGCAAAAACATAGAAAAACGCTGTTTTGAACTATTCAAACTGACAAATTCATGTTTCTTTCGTGCGAAACGGCGATTTATGAGAAATGACGTTAAAATTGCTGTTTTAAACTTGCAAAAACATAGAAAAACGCTGTTTTGAAATATTCAAACTGACAAATTCATGTTTCTTTCGTGCGAAACGGCGATTTATGAGAAATGACGTTAAAATTGCTGTTTTAAACTTGCAAAAACATAGAAAAACGCTGTTTCCAACTATTCAAACTGATAAATTCATGTTTCTTACGTTCCAAACGGTGGATTTTTGTGAAATCACGATAAAATTGCTGTTTTTAACTTGCAAAAACATAGAAAAACGCTGTTTTGAACTATTCAAACTGATAAATTCATGTTTCTTACGTTGGAAACGGTGGATTTTTGTGAAATCACGTTAAAATTGCTGTTTTTAACTTGCAAAAACATTGAAAAACGATGTTTTTAATTATTCAAACTGACAAATTCATGTTTCTTCCGTGCGAAACGGCGATTTATGAGAAACTACTATAAAATTGCTGTTTTAAACTTGCAAAAACATAGAAAAACGCTGTTTTGAACTATTCAAACTGACAAATTCATGTTTCTTTCGTGCGAAACGGCGATTTATGAGAAATGACGATAAAATTGCTGTTTTAAACTTGCAAAAACATAGAAAAACGCTGTTTCCAACTATTCAAACTGATAAATTCATGTTTCTAACGTTCCAAACGGTGGATTTTTGTGAAATCACGATAAAATTGCTGTTTTTAACTTGCAAAAACATAGAAAAACGCTGTTTTGAACTATTCAAACTGATAAATTTATGTTTCTTACGTTGGAAACGGTGGATTTTTGTGAAATCACGTTAAAATTGCTGTTTTTAACTTGCAAAAACATTGAAAAACGATGTTTTTAATTATTCAAACTGACAAATTCATGTTTCTTCCGTGCGAAACGGCGATTTATGAGAAACTACTATAAAATTGCTGTTTTAAACTTGCAAAAACATAGAAAAACGCTGTTTTGAAATATTCAAACTGACAAATTCATGTTTCTTTCGTGCGAAACGGCGATTTATGAGAAATGACGTTAAAATTGCTGTTTTAAACTTGCAAAAACATAGAAAAACGCTGTTTCCAACTATTCAAACTGATAAATCCATGTTTCTTACGTTCCAAACGGTGGATTTTTGTGAAATCACGATAAAATTGCTGTTTTTAACTTGCAAAAACATAGAAAAACGCTGTTTTGAACTATTCAAACTGATAAATTCATGTTTCTTACGTTGGAAACGGTGGATTTTTGTGAAATCACGTTAAAATTGCTGTTTTTAACTTGCAAAAACATTGAAAAACGATGTTTTTAATTATTCAAACTGACAAATTCATGTTTGTTCCGTGCGAAACGGCGATTTATGAGAAACTACTATAAAATTGCTGTTTTAAACTTGCAAAAACATAGAAAAACGCTGTTTTGAACTATTCAAACTGACAAATTCATGTTTCTTTCGTGCGAAACGGCGATTTATGAGAAATGACGATAAAATTGCTGTTTTAAACTTGCAAAAACATAGAAAAACGCTGTTTTCAACTATTCAAACTGACAAATTCATGTTTCTTTCGTGTGAAACGGCGATTTATAAGAAATGACGATAAAATTGCTGTTTTAAACTTGCAAAAACATAGAAAAACGCTGTTTTGACTATTCAAACTGACAAATTCATGTTTCTTCCGTGCGAAACGGCGATTTATGAGAAATTACGATAAAATTGCTGTTTTAAACTTGCAAAAACATAGAAAAACGATGTTTTGAACTATTTAAACTGACAAATTCATGTTTCTTTCTTGTGAAACGGCGATTTATGAGAAATGACGATAAAATTGCTGTTTTCAACTTGCAAAAACATAGAAAAACGCTGTTTTGAACTATTCAAACTGACAAATTCATGTTTCTTTCGTGCGAAACGGCGATTTATGAGAAATGACGTTAAAATTGCTGTTTTAAACTTGCAAAAACATATAAAAACGCTGTTTCCAACTATTCAAACTGATAAATTCATGTTTCTTACGTTCCAAACGGTGGATTTTTGTGAAATCACGATAAAATTGCTGTTTTTAACTTGCAAAAACATAGAAAAACGCTGTTTTGAACTATTCAAACTGATAAATTCATGTTTCTTACGTTGGAAACGGTGGATTTTTGTGAAATCACGTTAAAATTGCTGTTTTAAACTTGCAAAAACATTGAAACACGATGTTTTTAATTATTCAAACTGACAAATTCATGTTTCTTCCGTGCGAAACGGCGATTTATGAGAAACTACTATAAAATTGCTGTTTTAAACTTGCAAAAACATAGAAAAACGCTGTTTTGAACTATTCAAACTGACAAATTCATGTTTCTTTCGTGCGAAACGGCGATTTATGAGAAATGACGTTAAAATTGCTGTTTTAAACTTGCAAAAACATAGAAAAACGCTGTTTCCAACTATTCAAACTGATAAATTCATGTTTCTTACGTTCCAAACGGTGGATTTTTGTGAAATCACGATAAAATTGCTGTTTTTAACTTGAAAAAACATAGAAAAACGCTGTTTTGAACTATTCAAACTGATAAATTCATGTTTCTTACGTTGGAAACGGTGGATTTTTGTGAAATCACGTTAAAATTGCTGTTTTAAACTTGCAAAAACATTGAAAAACGATGTTTTTAATTATTCAAACTGACAAATTCATGTTTCTTCCGTGCGAAACGGCGATTTATGAGAAACTACTATAAAATTGCTGTTTTAAACTTGCAAAAACATAGAAAAACGCTGTTTTGAACTATTCAAACTGACAAATTCATGTTTCTTTCGTGCGAAACGGCGATTTATGAGAAATGACGTTAAAATTGCTGTTTTAAACTTGCAAAAACATAGAAAAACGCTGTTTTGAACTATTCAAACTGACAAATTCATGTTTCTTTCGTGCGAAACGGCGATTTATGAGAAATGACGTTAAAATTGCTGTTTTAAACTTGCAAAAACATAGAAAAACGCTGTTTCCAACTATTCAAACTGATAAATTCATATTTCTTACGTTCCAAACGGTGGATTTTTGTGAAATCACGATAAAATTGCTGTTTTTAACTTGCAAAAACATAGAAAAACGCTGTTTTGAACTATTCAAACTGATAAATTCATGTTTCTTACGTTGGAAACGGTGGATTTTTGTGAAATCACGTTAAAATTGCTGTTTTAAACTTGCAAAAACATTGAAAAACGATGTTTTTAATTATTCAAACTGACAAATTCATGTTTCTTCCGTGCGAAACGGCGATTTATGAGAAACTACTATAAAATTGCTGTTTTAAACTTGAAAAACATAGAAAAACGCTGTTTTGAACTATTCAAACTGACAAATTCATGTTTCTTTCGTTCGAAACGGCGATTTATGAGAAATTACGATAAAATTGCTGTTTTAAACTTGCAAAAACATTGAAAAACGATGTTTTTAATTATTCAAACTGACAAATTCATGTTTCTTCCGTGCGAAACGGCGATTTATGAGAAACTACTATAAAATTGCTGTTTTAAACTTGCAAAAACATAGAAAAACGCTGTTTTGAACTATTCAAACTGACAAATTCATGTTTCTTCCGTGCGAAACGGCGATTTATGAGAAACTACTATAAAATTGCTGTTTTAAACTTGAAAAACATAGAAAAACGCTGTTTTGAACTATTCAAACTGACAAATTCATGTTTCTTTCGTGCGAAACGGCGATTTATGAGAAATGACGTTATAATTGCTGTTTTAAACTTGCAAAAACATAGAAAAACGCTGTTTCCAACTATTCAAACTGATAAATTCATGTTTCTAACGTTCCAAACGGTGGATTTTTGTGAAATCACGATAAAATTGCTGTTTTTAACTTGCAAAAACATAGAAAAACGCTGTTTTGAACTATTCAAACTGATAAATTCATGTTTCTTACGTTGGAAACGGTGGATTTTTGTGAAATCACGTTAAAATTGCTGTTTTTAACTTGCAAAAACATTGAAAAACGATGTTTTTAATTATTCAAACTGACAAATTCATGTTTCTTCCGTGCGAAACGGCGATTTATGAGAAACTACTATAAAATTGCTGTTTTAAACTTGCAAAAACATAGAAAAACGCTGTTTTGAAATATTCAAACTGACAAATTCATGTTTCTTTCGTGCGAAACGGCGATTTATGAGAAATGACGTTAAAATTGCTGTTTTAAACTTGCAAAAACATAGAAAAACGCTGTTTCCAACTATTCAAACTGATAAATTCATGTTTCTTACGTTCCAAACGGTGGATTTTTGTGAAATCACGATAAAATTGCTGTTTTTAACTTGCAAAAACATAGAAAAACGCTGTTTTGAACTATTCAAACTGATAAATTCATGTTTCTTACGTTGGAAACGGTGGATTTTTGTGAAATCACGTTAAAATTGCTGTTTTTAACTTGCAAAAACATTGAAAAACGATGTTTTTAATTATTCAAACTGACAAATTCATGTTTCTTCCGTGCGAAACGGCGATTTATGAGAAACTACTATAAAATTGCTGTTTTAAACTTGCAAAAACATAGAAAAACGCTGTTTTGAACTATTCAAACTGACAAATTCATGTTTCTTTCGTGCGAAACGGCGATTTATGAGAAATGACGATAAAATTGCTGTTTTAAACTTGCAAAAACATAGAAAAACGCTGTTTTCAACTATTCAAACTGACAAATTCATGTTTCTTTCGTGTGAAACGGCGATTTATAAGAAATGACGATAAAATTGCTGTTTTAAACTTGCAAAAACATAGAAAAACGCTGTTTTGACTATTCAAACTGACAAATTCATGTTTCTTCCGTGCGAAACGGCGATTTATGAGAAATTACGATAAAATTGCTGTTTTAAACTTGCAAAAACATAGAAAAACGATGTTTTGAACTATTTAAACTGACAAATTCATGTTTCTTTCTTGTGAAACGGCGATTTATGAGAAATGACGATAAAATTGCTGTTTTCAACTTGCAAAAACATAGAAAAACGCTGTTTTGAACTATTCAAACTGACAAATTCATGTTTCTTTCGTGCGAAACGGCGATTTATGAGAAATGACGTTAAAATTGCTGTTTTAAACTTGCAAAAACATAGAAAAACGCTGTTTTGAAATATTCAAACTGACAAATTCATGTTTCTTTCGTGCGAAACGGCGATTTATGAGAAATGACGTTAAAATTGCTGTTTTAAACTTGCAAAAACATAGAAAAACGCTGTTTCCAACTATTCAAACTGATAAATTCATGTTTCTTACGTTCCAAACGGTGGATTTTTGTGAAATCACGATAAAATTGCTGTTTTTAACTTGCAAAAACATAGAAAAACGCTGTTTTGAACTATTCAAACTGATAAATTCATGTTTCTTACGTTGGAAACGGTGGATTTTTGTGAAATCACGTTAAAATTGCTGTTTTTAACTTGCAAAAACATTGAAAAACGATGTTTTTAATTATTCAAACTGACAAATTCATGTTTCTTCCGTGCGAAACGGCGATTTATGAGAAACTACTATAAAATTGCTGTTTTAAACTTGCAAAAACATAGAAAAACGCTGTTTTGAACTATTCAAACTGACAAATTCATGTTTCTTTCGTGCGAAACGGCGATTTATGAGAAATGACGATAAAATTGCTGTTTTAAACTTGCAAAAACATAGAAAAACGCTGTTTTCAACTATTCAAACTGACAAATTCATGTTTCTTTCGTGTGAAACGGCGATTTATAAGAAATGACGATAAAATTGCTGTTTTAAACTTGCAAAAACATAGAAAAACGCTGTTTTGACTATTCAAACTGACAAATTCATGTTTCTTCCGTGCGAAACGGCGATTTATGAGAAATTACGATAAAATTGCTGTTTTAAACTTGCAAAAACATAGAAAAACGATGTTTTGAACTATTTAAACTGACAAATTCATGTTTCTTTCTTGTGAAACGGCGATTTATGAGAAATGACGATAAAATTGCTGTTTTCAACTTGCAAAAACATAGAAAAACGCTGTTTTGAACTATTCAAACTGACAAATTCATGTTTCTTTCGTGCGAAACGGCGATTTATGAGAAATGACGTTAAAATTGCTGTTTTAAACTTGCAAAAACATATAAAAACGCTGTTTCCAACTATTCAAACTGATAAATTCATGTTTCTTACGTTCCAAACGGTGGATTTTTGTGAAATCACGATAAAATTGCTGTTTTTAACTTGCAAAAACATAGAAAAACGCTGTTTTGAACTATTCAAACTGATAAATTCATGTTTCTTACGTTGGAAACGGTGGATTTTTGTGAAATCACGTTAAAATTGCTGTTTTAAACTTGCAAAAACATTGAAACACGATGTTTTTAATTATTCAAACTGACAAATTCATGTTTCTTCCGTGCGAAACGGCGATTTATGAGAAACTACTATAAAATTGCTGTTTTAAACTTGCAAAAACATAGAAAAACGCTGTTTTGAACTATTCAAACTGACAAATTCATGTTTCTTTCGTGCGAAACGGCGATTTATGAGAAATGACGTTAAAATTGATGTTTTAAACTTGCAAAAACATAGAAAAACGCTGTTTCCAACTATTCAAACTGATAAATTCATGTTTCTTACGTTCCAAACGGTGGATTTTTGTGAAATCACGATAAAATTGCTGTTTTTAACTTGCAAAAACATAGAAAAACGCTGTTTTGAACTATTCAAACTGATAAATTCATGTTTCTTACGTTGGAAACGGTGGATTTTTGTGAAATCACGTTAAAATTGCTGTTTTAAACTTGCAAAAACATTGAAAAACGATGTTTTTAATTATTCAAACTGACAAATTCATGTTTCTTCCGTGCGAAACGGCGATTTATGAGAAACTACTATAAAATTGCTGTTTTAAACTTGCAAAAACATAGAAAAACGCTGTTTTGAACTATTCAAACTGACAAATTCATGTTTCTTTCGTGCGAAACGGCGATTTATGAGAAATGACGTTAAAATTGCTGTTTTAAACTTGCAAAAACATAGAAAAACGCTGTTTTGAACTATTCAAACTGACAAATTCATGTTTCTTTCGGGCGAAACGGCGATTTATGAGAAATGACGTTAAAATTGCTGTTTTAAACTTGCAAAAACATAGAAAAACGCTGTTTCCAACTATTCAAACTGATAAATTCATGTTTCTTACGTTCCAAACGGTGGATTTTTGTGAAATCACGATAAAATTGCTGTTTTTAACTTGCAAAAACATAGAAAAACGCTGTTTTGAACTATTCAAACTGATAAATTCATGTTTCTTACGTTGGAAACGGTGGATTTTTGTGAAATCACGTTAAAATTGCTGTTTTAAACTTGCAAAAACATTGAAAAACGATGTTTTTAATTATTCAAACTGACAAATTCATGTTTCTTCCGTGCGAAACGGCGATTTATGAGAAACTACTATAAAATTGCTGTTTTAAACTTGAAAAACATAGAAAAACGCTGTTTTGAACTATTCAAACTGACAAATTCATGTTTCTTTCGTTCGAAACGGCGATTTATGAGAAATTACGATAAAATTGCTGTTTTAAACTTGCAAAAACATAGAAAAACGATGTTTTGAACTATTTAAACTGACAAATTCATGTTTCTTTCTTGTGAAACGGCGATTTATGAGAAATGACGATAAAATTGCTGTTTTCAACTTGCAAAAACATAGAAAAACGCTGTTTTGAACTATTCAAACTGACAAATTCATGTTTCTTTCGTGCGAAACGGCGATTTATGAGAAATGACGTTAAAATTGCTGTTTTAAACTTGCAAAAACATATAAAAACGCTGTTTCCAACTATTCAAACTGATAAATTCATGTTTCTTACGTTCCAAACGGTGGATTTTTGTGAAATCACGATAAAATTGCTGTTTTTAACTTGCAAAAACATAGAAAAACGCTGTTTTGAACTATTCAAACTGATAAATTCATGTTTCTTACGTTGGACACGGTGGATTTTTGTGAAATCACGTTAAAATTGCTGTTTTAAACTTGCAAAAACATTGAAACACGATGTTTTTAATTATTCAAACTGACAAATTCATGTTTCTTCCGTGCGAAACGGCGATTTATGAGAAACTACTATAAAATTGCTGTTTTAAACTTGCAAAAACATAGAAAAACGCTGTTTTGAACTATTCAAACTGACAAATTCATGTTTCTTTCGTGCGAAACGGCGATTTATGAGAAATGACGTTAAAATTGCTGTTTTAAACTTGCAAAAACATAGAAAAACGCTGTTTCCAACTATTCAAACTGATAAATTCATGTTTCTTACGTTCCAAACGGTGGATTTTTGTGAAATCACGATAAAATTGCTGTTTTTAACTTGCAAAAACATAGAAAAACGCTGTTTTGAACTATTCAAACTGATAAATTCATGTTTCTTACGTTGGAAACGGTGGATTTTTGTGAAATCACGTTAAAATTGCTGTTTTAAACTTGCAAAAACATTGAAAAACGATGTTTTTAATTATTCAAACTGACAAATTCATGTTTCTTCCGTGCGAAACGGCGATTTATGAGAAACTACTATAAAATTGCTGTTTTAAACTTGCAAAAACATAGAAAATCGCTGTTTTGAACTATTCAAACTGACAAATTCATGTTTCTTTCGTGCGAAACGGCGATTTATGAGAAATGACGTTAAAATTGCTGTTTTAAACTTGCAAAAACATAGAAAAACGCTGTTTTGAACTATTCAAACTGACAAATTCATGTTTCTTTCGTGCGAAACGGCGATTTATGAGAAATGACGTTAAAATTGCTGTTTTAAACTTGCAAAAACATAGAAAAACGCTGTTTCCAACTATTCAAACTGATAAATTCATGTTTCTTACGTTCCAAACGGTGGATTTTTGTGAAATCACGATAAAATTGCTGTTTTTAACTTGCAAAAACATAGAAAAACGCTGTTTTGAACTATTCAAACTGATATATTCATGTTTCTTACGTTGGAAACGGTGGATTTTTGTGAAATCACGTTAAAATTGCTGTTTTAAACTTGCAAAAACATTGAAAAACGATGTTTTTAATTATTCAAACTGACAAATTCATGTTTCTTCCGTGCGAAACGGCGATTTATGAGAAACTACTATAAAATTGCTGTTTTGAACTTGAAAAACATAGAAAAACGCTGTTTTGAACTATTCAAACTGACAAATTCATGTTTCTTTCGTTCGAAACGGCGATTTATGAGAAATGACGTTAAAATTGCTGTTTTAAACTTGCAAAAACATAGAAAAACGCTGTTTCCAACTATTCAAACTGATAAATTCATGTTTCTTACGTTCCAAACGGTGGATTTTTGTGAAATCACGATAAAATTGCTGTTTTTAACTTGCAAAAACATAGAAAAACGCTGTTTTGAACTATTCAAACTGATAAATTCATGTTTCTTACGTTGGAAACGGTGGATTTTTGTGAAATCACGTTAAAATTGCTGTTTTAAACTTGCAAAAACATTGAAAAACGATGTTTTTAATTATTCAAACTGACAAATTCATGTTTCTTCCGTGCGAAACGGCGATTTATGAGAAACTACTATAAAATTGCTGTTTTAAACTTGCAAAAACATAGAAAAACGCTGTTTTGAACTATTCAAACTGACAAATTCATGTTTCTTTCGTGCGAAACGGCGATTTATGAGAAATGACGTTAAAATTGCTGTTTTAAACTTGCAAAAACATAGAAAAACGCTGTTTCCAACTATTCAAACTGATAAATTCATGTTTCTTACGTTCCAAACGGTGGATTTTTGTAAAATCACGATAAAATTGCTGTTTTTAACTTGCAAAAACATAGAAAAACGCTGTTTTGAACTATTCAAACTGATAAATTCATGTTTCTTACGTTGGAATAGGTGGATTTTTGTGAAATCACGTTAAAATTGCTGTTTTTAACTTGCAAAAACATTGAAAAACGATGTTTTTAATTATTCAAACTGACAAATTCATGTTTCTTCCGTGCGAAACGGCGATTTATGAGAAACTACTATAAAATTGCTGTTTTGAACTTGCAAAAACATAGAAAAACGCTGTTTTGAACTATTCAAACTGACAAATTCATGTTTCTTTCGTGCGAAACGGCGATTTATGAGAAATGACGTTAAAATTGCTGTTTTAAACTTGCAAAAACATAGAAAAACGCTGTTTCCAACTATTCAAACTGATAAATTCATGTTTCTTACGTTCCAAACGGTGGATTTTTGTGAAATCACGATAAAATTGCTGTTTTTAACTTGCAAAAACATAGAAAAACGCTGTTTTGAACTATTCAAACTGATAAATTCATGTTTCTTACGTTGGAAACGGTGGATTTTTGTGAAATCACGTTAAAATTGCTGTTTTTAACTTGCAAAAACATTGAAAAACGATGTTTTTAATTATTCAAACTGACAAATTCATGTTTCTTATGTGCGAAACGGCGATTTATGAGAAACTACTATAAAATTGCTGTTTTAAACTTGCAAAAACATAGAAAAACGCTGTTTTGAACTATTCAAACTGACAAATTCATGTTTCTTTCGTGCGAAACGGCGATTTATGAGAAATGACGTTAAAATTGCTGTTTTAAACTTGCAAAAACATAGAAAAACGCTGTTTCCAACTATTCAAACTGATAAATTCATGTTTCTTACGTTCCAAACGGTGGATTTTTGTGAAATCACGATAAAATTGCTGTTTTTAACTTGCAAAAACATAGAAAAACGCTGTTTTGAACTATTCAAACTGATAAATTCATGTTTCTTACGTTGGAAACGGTGGATTTTTGTGAAATCACGTTAAAATTGCTGTTTTAAACTTGCAAAAACATTGAAAAACGATGTTTTTAATTATTCAAACTGACAAATTCATGTTTCTTCCGTGCGAAACGGCGATTTATGAGAAACTACTATAAAATTGCTGTTTTAAACTTGCAAAAACATAGAAAAACGCTGTTTTGAACTATTCAAACTGACAAATTCATGTTTCTTTCGTGTTAAACGGCGATTTATAAGAAATGACGATAAAATTGCTGTTTTAAACTTGCAAAAACATAGAAAAACGCTGTTTTGAACTATTCAAACTGACAAATTCATGTTTCTTTCGTGTGAAACGGCGATTTATGAGAAATGACAATAAATTTGCTGTTTTAAACTTGCAAAAACATAGAAAAACGCTGTTTTGAACTATTCAAACTGACAAATTCATGTTTCTTTCGTGCGAAACGGCGATTTATGAGAAATGACGTTAAAATTGCTGTTTTAAACTTGCAAAAACATAGAAAAACGCTGTTTCCAACTATTCAAACTGATAAATTCATGTTTCTTACGTTCCAAACGGTGGATTTTTGTGAAATCACGATAAAATTGCTGTTTTTAACTTGCAAAAACATAGAAAAACGCTGTTTTGAACTATTCAAACTGATAAATTCATGTTTCTTACGTTGGAAACGGTGGATTTTTGTGAAATCACGTTAAAATTGCTGTTTTAAACTTGCAAAAACATTGAAAAACGATGTTTTTAATTATTCAAACTGACAAATTCATGTTTCTTCCGTGCGAAACGGCGATTTATGAGAAATGACGTTAAAATTGCTGTTTTAAACTTGCAAAAACATAGAAAAACGCTGTTTTGAACTAATCAAACTGACAAATTCATGTTTCTTCCGTGCGAAACGGCGATTTATGAGAAACTACTATAAAATTGCTGTTTTAAACTTGCAAAAACATAGAAAAACGCTGTTTTGAACTATTCAAACTGACAAATTCATGTTTCTTCCGTGCGAAACGGCGATTTATGAGAAACTACTATTATATTGCTGTTTTAAACTTGCAAAAACATAGAAAAACGCTGTTTTGAACTATTCAAACTGACAAATTCATGTTTCTTTCGTGCGAAACGGCGATTTATGAGAAATGACGTTAAAATTGCTGTTTTAAACTTGCAAAAACATAGAAAAACGCTGTTTTGAACTATTCAAACTGACAAATTCATGTTTCTTTCGTGCGAAACGGCGATTTATGAGAAATGACGTTAAAATTGCTGTTTTAAACTTGCAAAAACATAGAAAAACGCTGTTTCCAACTATTCAAACTGATAAATTCATGTTTCTTACGTTCCAAACGGTGGATTTTTGTGAAATCACGAAAAATTGCTGTTTTTAACTTGCAAAAACATAGAAAAACGCTGTTTTGAACTATTCAAACTGATAAATTCATGTTTCTTACGTTGGAAACGGTGGATTTTTGTGAAATCACGTTAAAATTGCTGTTTTAAACTTGCAAAAACATTGAAAAACGATGTTTTTAATTATTCAAACTGACAAATTCATGTTTCTTTCGTGTTAAACGGCGATTTATAAGAAATTACGATAAAATTGCTGTTTTTAACTTGCAAAAACATAGAAAAACGCTGTTTTGAACTATTCAAACTGACAAATTCATGTTTCTTTCGTGTTAAACGGCGATTTATAAGAAATGACGATAAAATTGCTGTTTTTAACTTGCAAAAACATAGAAAAACGCTGTTTTGAACTATTCAAACTGACAAATTCATGTTTCTTTCGTGTGAAACGGCGATTTATGAGAAATGACAATAAATTTGCTGTTTTAAACTTGCAAAAACATAGAAAAACGCTGTTTTGAACTATTCAAACTGACAAATTCATGTTTCTTTCGTGTGAAACGGCGATTTATGAAAAATGACGATTAAATTGCTGTTTTAAACTTGCAAAAACATAGAAAAACGCTGTTTTGAACTATTCAAACTGACAAATTCATGTTTCTTTCGTGCGAAACGGCGATTTATGAGAAATGACGATAAAATTGCTGTTTTAAACTTGCAAAAACATAGAAAAACGCTGTTTTGAACTATTCAAACTGACAAATTCATGTTTCTTTCGTGTTAAACGGCGATTTATAAGAAATGACGATAAAATTGCTGTTTTAAACTTGCAAAATCATAGAAAAACGCTGTTTTGACTATTCAAACTGACAAATTCATGTTTCTTCCGTGCGAAACGGCGATTTATGAGAAATTACGTTAAAATTGCTGTTTTAAACTTGCAAAAACATAGAAAAACGCTGTTTTGAACTATTCAAACTGACAAATTCATGTTTCTTTCGTGTGAAACGGCGATTTATGAGAAATGACGATAAAATTGCTGTTTTCAACTTGCAAAAACATAGAAAAACGCTGTTTTGAACTATTCAAACTGACAAATTCATGTTTCTTTCGTGCGAAACGGCGATTTATGAGAAATGACGTTAAAATTGCTGTTTAAACTTGCAAAAACATAGAAAAACGCTGTTTTAATTTATTCAAACTGATAAATTCATGTTTCTTACGTTCCAAACGGTGGATTTTTGTGAAATCACGATAAAATTGCTGTTTTAAACTTGCAAAAACATAGAAAAACGCTGTTTTGAACTATTCAAACTGATAAATTCATGTTTCTTACGTTGGAAACGGTGGATTTTTGTGAAATCACGTTAAAATTGCTGTTTTAAACTTGCAAAAACATTGAAAAACGATGTTTTTAATTATTCAAACTGACAAATTCATGTTTCTTCCGTGCGAAACGGCGATTTATGAGAAATTACTATAAAATTGCTGTTTTAAACTTGCAAAAACATAAAAAAACGCTGTTTTGAACTATTCAATCTGACAAATTCATGTTTCTTTTGTGTGAAACGGCGATTTATGAGAAATGACGATAAAATTGCTGTTTTAAACTTGCAAAACCATAGAAAAACGCTGTTGTGAACTATTAAAACTGACAAATTCATGTTTCTTTCGTGTGAAACGGCGATTTATGAGAAATGACGATAAAATTGCTGTTTTAAACTTGCAAAAACATAGAAAAACGCTGTTTTGAACTATTCAAACTGACAAATTCATGTTTCTTTCGTGCGAAACGGCGATTTATGAGAAAGGGCGATAAAATTGCTGTTTTAAACTTGCAAAAACATAGAAAAACACTGTTTTCAACTATTCAAACTGATAAATTCATGTTTCTTACGTTCCAAACGGTGGATTTTTGTGAAATCACGATAAAATTGCTGTTTTAAACTTGCAAAAACATTGAAAAATGCTGTTTTCAACTATTCAAACTGACAAATTCATGTTTCTTCCGTGCGAAACGGATATTTATGAGAAATTACGATAAAATTGCTGTTTTAAACTTGCAAAAACATAGAAAAACGCTGTTTTGAACTATTCAAACTGACAAATTCATGTTTCTTTCGTGTAAAACGGCGATTTATGAAAAATGACGATTAAATTGCTGTTTTAAACTTGCAAAAACATAGAAAAACGCTGTTTTGAACTATTCAAACTGACAAATTCATGTTTCTTTCGTGCGAAACGGCGATTTATGAGAAATGACGATAAAATTGCTGTTTTAAACTTGCAAAAACATAGAAAAACGCTGTTTTGAACTATTCAAACTGACAAATTCATGTTTCTTTCGTGTTAAACGGCGATTTATAAGAAATGACGATAAAATTGCTGTTTTAAACTTGCAAAATCATAGAAAAACGCTGTTTTGACTATTCAAACTGACAAATTCATGTTTCTTCCGTGCGAAACGGCGATTTATGAGAAATTACGTTAAAATTGCTGTTTTAAACTTGCAAAAACATAGAAAAACGCTGTTTTGAACTATTCAAACTGACAAATTCATGTTTCTTTCGTGTGAAACGGCGATTTATGAGAAATGACGATAAAATTGCTGTTTTCAACTTGCAAAAACATAGAAAAACGCTGTTTTGAACTATTCAAACTGACAAATTCATGTTTCTTTCGTGCGAAACGGCGATTTATGAGAAATGACGTTAAAATTGCTGTTTAAACTTGCAAAAACATAGAAAAACGCTGTTTTAATTTATTCAAACTGATAAATTCATGTTTCTTACGTTCCAAACGGTGGATTTTTGTGAAATCACGATAAAATTGCTGTTTTAAACTTGCAAAAACATAGAAAAACGCTGTTTTGAACTATTCAAACTGATAAATTCATGTTTCTTACGTTGGAAACGGTGGATTTTTGTGAAATCACGTTAAAATTGCTGTTTTAAACTTGCAAAAACATTGAAAAACGATGTTTTTAATTATTCAAACTGACAAATTCATGTTTCTTCCGTGCGAAACGGCGATTTATGAGAAATTACTATAAAATTGCTGTTTTAAACTTGCAAAAACATAAAAAAACGCTGTTTTGAACTATTCAATCTGACAAATTCATGTTTCTTTTGTGTGAAACGGCGATTTATGAGAAATGACGATAAAATTGCTGTTTTAAACTTGCAAAACCATAGAAAAACGCTGTTGTGAACTATTAAAACTGACAAATTCATGTTTCTTTCGTGTGAAACGGCGATTTATGAGAAATGACGATAAAATTGCTGTTTTAAACTTGCAAAAACATAGAAAAACGCTGTTTTGAACTATTCAAACTGACAAATTCATGTTTCTTTCGTGCGAAACGGCGATTTATGAGAAAGGGCGATAAAATTGCTGTTTTAAACTTGCAAAAACATAGAAAAACACTGTTTTCAACTATTCAAACTGATAAATTCATGTTTCTTACGTTCCAAACGGTGGATTTTTGTGAAATCACGATAAAATTGCTGTTTTAAACTTGCAAAAACATTGAAAAATGCTGTTTTCAACTATTCAAACTGACAAATTCATGTTTCTTCCGTGCGAAACGGATATTTATGAGAAATTACAATAAAATTGCTGTTTTAAACTTGCAAAAACATAGAAAAACGCTGTTTTGAACTATTCAAACTGACAAATTCATGTTTCTTTCGTGTAAAACGGCGATTTATAAGAAATGACGATAAAAATTGCTGTTTTAAAGTTGCAAAAACATAGAAAAACGCTGTTTTGAACTATTCAAACTGACAAATTCATGTTTCTTGCGTGCGAAACGGCGATTTATGAGAAATGACGATAAAATTGCTGTTTTAAACTTGCAAAAACATAGAAAAACGCTGTTTTCAACTATTCAAACTGACAAATTCATGTTTCTTTCGTGTGAAACGGCGATTTATAAGAAATGACGATAAAATTGCTGTTTTAAACTTGCAAAAACATAGAAAAACGCTGTTTTGACTATTCAAACTGACAAATTCATGTTTCTTCCGTGCGAAACGGCGATTTATGAGAAATTACGATAAAATTGCTGTTTTAAACTTGCAAAAACATAGAAAAACGATGTTTTGAACTATTCAAACTGACAAATTCATGTTTCTTTCTTGTGAAACGGCGATTTATGAGAAATGACGATAAAATTGCTGTTTTCAACTTGCAAAAACATAGAAAAACGCTGTTTTGAACTATTCAAACTGACAAATTCATGTTTCTTTCGTGCGAAACGGCGATTTATGAGAAATGACGTTAAAATTGCTGTTTTAAACTTGCAAAAACATAGAAAAACGCTGTTTCCAACTATTCAAACTGAAAAATTCATATTTCTTACGTTCCAAACGGTGGATTTTTGTGAAATCACGATAAAATTGCTGTTTTTAACTTGCAAAAACATAGAAAAACGCTGTTTTGAACTATTCAAACTGATAAATTCATGTTTCTTACGTTGGAAACGGTGGATTTTTGTGAAAACACGTTAAAATTGCTGTTTTAAACTTGCAAAAACATTGAAAAACGATGTTTTTAATTATTCAAACTGACAAATTCATGTTTGTTTCGTGTGAAACGGCGATTTATGAGAAATGACGATAAAATTGCTGTTTTAAACTTGCAAAACCATAGAAAAACGCTGTTTTGACTATTCAAACTGACAAATTCATGTTTCTTCCGTGCGAAACGGCGATTTATGAGAAACTACTATAAAATTGCTGTTTTTAACTTGCAAAAACATAGAAAAACGCTGTTTTGAACTATTCAAACTGATAAATTCATGTTTCTTACGTTGGAAACGGTGGATTTTTGTGAAAACACGTTAAAATTGCTGTTTTAAACTTGCAAAAACATTGAAAAACGATGTTTTTAATTATTCAAACTGACAAATTCATGTTTCTTTCGTGTGAAACGGCGATTTATGAGAAATGACGATAAAATTGCTGTTTTAAACTTGCAAAACCATAGAAAAACGCTGTTTTGAACTATTCAAACTGACAAATTCATGTTTCTTTCGTGTGAAACGGCGATTTATGAGAAATGACGATAAAATTGCTGTTTTAAACTTGCAAAAACATAGAAAAACGCTGTTTTGAACTATTCAAACTGACAAATTCATGTTTCTTTCGTGCGAAACGGCGATTTATGAGAAATGGCGATAAAATTGCTGTTTTAAACTTGCAAAAACATAGAAAAACACTGTTTTCAACTATTCAAACTGATAAATTCATGTTTCTTACGTTCCAAACGGTGGATTTTTGTGAAATCACGATAAAATTGCTGTTTTTAACTTGCAAAAACATAGAAAAACGCTGTTTTGAACTATTCAAACTGATAAATTCATGTTTCTTACGTTGGAAACGGTGGATTTTTGTGAAATCACGTTTAAATTGCTGTTTTAAACTTGCAAAAACATTGAAAAACGATGTTTTTAATTATTCAAACTGACAAATTCATGTTTCTTTCGTGTTAAACGGCGATTTATAAGAAATGACGATAAAATTGCTGTTTTTAACTTGCAAAAACATAGAAAAACGCTGTTTTGAACTATTCAAACTGACAAATTCATGTTTCTTTCGTGTTAAACAGCGATTTCTAAGAAATGACGATAAAATTGCTGTTTTTAACTTGCAAAAACATAGGAAAACGCTGTTTTGAACTATTCAAACTGACAAATTCATGTTTCTTTCGTGTGAAACGGCGATTTATGAGAAATGACAATAAATTTGCTGTTTTAAACTTGCAAAAACATAGAAAAACGCTGTTTTGAACTATTCAAACTGACAAATTCATGTTTCTTTCGTGTGAAACGGCGATTTATGAGAAATGACGATAAAATTGCTGTTTTAAACTTGCAAAAACATAGAAAAACGCTGTTTTGAACTATTCAAACTGACAAATTCATGTTTCTTTCGTGCGAAACGGCGATTTATGAGAAAGGGCGATAAAATTGCTGTTTTAAACTTGCAAAAACATAGAAAAACACTGTTTTCAACTATTTAAACTGATAAATTCATGTTTCTTACGTTCCAAACGGTGGATTTTTGTGAAATCACGATAAAATTGCTGTTTTAAACTTGCAAAAACATTGAAAAACGCTGTTTTCAACTATTCAAACTGACAAATTCATGTTTCTTCCGTGCGAAACGGCGATTTATGAGAAATTACGATAAAATTGCTGTTTTAAACTTGCAAAAACATAGAAAAACGCTGTTTTGAACTATTCAAACTGACAAATTCATGTTTCTTTCGTGTAAAACGGCGATTTATAAGAAATGACGATAAAAATTGCTGTTTTAAACTTGCAAAAACATAGAAAAACGATGTTTTGAACTATTCAAACTGACAAATTCATGTTTCTTTCTTGTGAAACGGCGATTTATGAGAAATGACGATAAAATTGCTGTTTTCAACTTGCAAAAACATAGAAAAACGCTGTTTTGAACTATTCAAACTGACAAATTCATGTTTCTTTCGTGCGAAACGGCGATTTATGAGAAATGACGTTAAAATTGCTGTTTTAAACTTGCAAAAACATAGAAAAACGCTGTTTCCAACTATTCAAACTGTAAAATTCATATTTCTTACGTTCCAAACGGTGGATTTTTGTGAAATCACGATAAAATTGCTGTTTTTAACTTGCAAAAACATAGAAAAACGCTGTTTTGAACTATTCAAACTGATAAATTCATGTTTCTTACGTTGGAAACGGTGGATTTTTGTAAAAACACGTTAAAATTGCTGTTTTAAACTTGCAAAAACATTGAAAAACGATGTTTTTAATTATTCAAACTGACAAATTCATGTTTCTTTCGTGTGAAACGGCGATTTATGAGAAATGACGATAAAATTGCTGTTTTAAACTTGCAAAAACATAGAAAAACGCTGTTTTGAACTATTCAAACTGACAAATTCATGTTTCTTTCGTGTTAAACGGCGATTTATAAGAAATGACGATAAAATTGCTGTTTTTAACTTGCAAAAACATAGAAAAACGCTGTTTTGAACTATTCAAACTGACAAATTCATGTTTCTTTCGTGTGAAACGGCGATTTATGAGAAATGACAATAAATTTGCTGTTTTAAACTTGCAAAAACATAGAAAAACGCTGTTTTGAACTATTCAAACTGACAAATTCATGTTTCTTTCGTGTGAAACGGCGATTTATGAGAAATTACGATAAAATTGCTGTTTTAAACTTGCAAAAACATAGAAAAACGCTGTTTTGAACTATTCAAACTGACAAATTCATGTTTCTTTCGTGTTAAACGGCGATTTATAAGAAATGACGATAAAATTGCTGTTTTAAACTTGCAAAATCATAGAAAAACGCTGTTTTGACTATTCAAACTGACAAATTCATGTTTCTTCCGTGCGAAACGGCGATTTATGAGAAATTACGTTAAAATTGCTGTTTTAAACTTGCAAAAACATAGAAAAACGCTGTTTTGAACTATTCAAACTGACAAATTCATGTTTCTTTCGTGTGAAACGGCGATTTATGAGAAATGACGATAAAATTGCTGTTTTCAACTTGCAAAAACATAGAAAAACGCTGTTTTGAACTATTCAAACTGACAAATTCATGTTTCTTTCGTGCGAAACGGCGATTTATGAGAAATGACGTTAAAATTGCTGTTTAAACTTGCAAAAACATAGAAAAACGCTGTTTTAATTTATTCAAACTGATAAATTCATGTTTCTTACGTTCCAAACGGTGGATTTTTGTGAAATCACGATAAAATTGCTGTTTTAAACTTGCAAAAACATAGAAAAACGCTGTTTTGAACTATTCAAACTGATAAATTCATGTTTCTTACGTTGGAAACGGTGGATTTTTGTGAAATCACGTTAAAATTGCTGTTTTAAACTTGCAAAAACATTGAAAAACGATGTTTTTAATTATTCAAACTGACAAATTCATGTTTCTTCCGTGCGAAACGGCGATTTATGAGAAATTACTATAAAATTGCTGTTTTAAACTTGCAAAAACATAAAAAAACGCTGTTTTGAACTATTCAATCTGACAAATTCATGTTTCTTTCGTGTGAAACGGCGATTTATGAGAAATGACGATAAAATTGCTGTTTTAAACTTGCAAAACCATAGAAAAACGCTGTTGTGAACTATTAAAACTGACAAATTCATGTTTCTTTCGTGTGAAACGGCGATTTATGAGAAATGACGATAAAATTGCTGTTTTGAACTTGCAAAAACATAGAAAAACGCTGTTTTGAACTATTCAAACTGACAAATTCATGTTTCTTTTGTGCGAAACGGCGATTTATGAGAAAGGGCGATAAAATTGCTGTTTTAAACTTGCAAAAACATAGAAAAACACTGTTTTCAACTATTCAAACTGATAAATTCATGTTTCTTACGTTCCAAACGGTGGATTTTTGTGAAATCACGATAGAATTGCTGTTTTAAACTTGCAAAAACATTGAAAAATGCTGTTTTCAACTATTCAAACTGATAAATTCATGTTTCTTCCGTGCGAAACGGATATTTATGAGAAATTACGATAAAATTGCTGTTTTAAACTTGCAAAAACATAGAAAAACGCTGTTTTGAACTATTCAAACTGACAAATTCATGTTTCTTTCGTGTAAAACGGCGATTTATAAGAAATGACGATAAAAATTGCTGTTTTAAAGTTGCAAAAACATAGAAAAACGCTGTTTTGAACTATTCAAACTGACAAATTCATGTTTCTTGCGTGCGAAACGGCGATTTATGAGAAATGACGATAAAATTGCTGTTTTAAACTTGCAAAAACATAGAAAAACGCTGTTTTCAACTATTCAAACTGACAAATTCATGTTTCTTTCGTGTGAAACGGCGATTTATAAGAAATGACGATAAAATTGCTGTTTTAAACTTGCAAAAACATAGAAAAACGCTGTTTTGACTATTCAAACTGACAAATTCATGTTTCTTCCGTGCGAAACGGCGATTTATGAGAAATTACGATAAAATTGCTGTTTTAAACTTGCAAAAACATAGAAAAACGATGTTTTGAACTATTCAAACTGACAAATTCATGTTTCTTTCTTGTGAAACGGCGATTTATGAGAAATGACGATAAAATTGCTGTTTTCAACTTGCAAAAACATAGAAAAACGCTGTTTTGAACTATTCAAACTGACAAATTCATGTTTCTTTCGTGCGAAACGGCGATTTATGAGAAATGACGTTAAAATTGCTGTTTTAAACTTGCAAAAACATAGAAAAACGCTGTTTCCAACTATTCAAACTGAAAAATTCATATTTCTTACGTTCCAAACGGTGGATTTTTGTGAAATCACGATAAAATTGCTGTTTTTAACTTGCAAAAACATTGAAAAACGATGTTTTGAACTATTCAAACTGATAAATTCATGTTTCTTACGTTGGAAACGGTGGATTTTTGTGAAATCACGTTAAAATTGCTGTTTTAAACTTGCAAAAACATTGAAAAACGATGTTTTTAATTATTCAAACTGACAAATTCATGTTTCTTTCGTGTGAAACGGCGATTTATGAGAAATGACGATAAAATTGCTGTTTTAAACTTGCAAAACCATAGAAAAACGCTGTTTTGAACTATTCAAACTGACAAATTCATGTTTCTTCCGTGCGAAACGGCGATTTATGAGAAATTACGATAAAATTGCTGTTTTAAACTTGCAAAAACATAGAAAAACGATGTTTTGAACTATTCAAACTGACAAATTCATGTTTCTTTCTTGTGAAACGGCGATTTATGAGAAATGACGATAAAATTGCTGTTTTCAACTTGCAAAAACATAGAAAAACGCTGTTTTGAACTATTCAAACTGACAAATTCATGTTTCTTCCGTGCGAAACGGCGATTTATGAGAAACTACTATAAAATTGCTGTTTTTAACTTGCAAAAACATAGAAAAACGCTGTTTTGAACTATTCAAACTGATAAATTCATGTTTCTTACGTTGGAAACGGTGGATTTTTGTGAAAACACGTTAAAATTGCTGTTTTAAACTTGCAAAAACATTGAAAAACGATGTTTTTAATTATTCAAACTGACAAATTCATGTTTCTTTCGTGTGAAACGGCGATTTATGAGAAATGACGATAAAATTGCTGTTTTAAACTTGCAAAACCATAGAAAAACGCTGTTTTGAACTATTCAAACTGACAAATTCATGTTTCTTTCGTGTGAAACGGCGATTTATGAGAAATGACGATAAAATTGCTGTTTTAAACTTGCAAAAACATAGAAAAACGCTGTTTTGAACTATTCAAACTGACAAATTCATGTTTCTTTCGTGCGAAACAGCGATTTATGAGAAATGGCGATAAAATTGCTGTTTTAAACTTGCAAAAACATAGAAAAACACTGTTTTCAACTATTCAAACTGATAAATTCATGTTTCTTACGTTCCAAACGGTGGATTTTTGTGAAATCACGATAAAATTGCTGTTTTTAACTTGCAAAAACATAGAAAAACGCTGTTTTGAACTATTCAAACTGATAAATTCATGTTTCTTACGTTGGAAACGGTGGATTTTTGTGAAATCACGTTAAAATTGCTGTTTTAAACTTGCAAAAACATTGAAAAACGATGTTTTTAATTATTCAAACTGACAAATTCATGTTTCTTTCGTGTTAAACGGCGATTTATAAGAAATGACGATAAAATTGCTGTTTTTAACTTGCAAAAACATAGAAAAACGCTGTTTTGAACTATTCAAACTGACAAATTCATGTTTCTTTCGTGTTAAACGGCGATTTCTAAGAAATGACGATAAAATTGCTGTTTTTAACTTGCAAAAACATAGAAAAACGCTGTTTTGAACTATTCAAACTGACAAATTCATGTTTCTTTTGTGTGAAACGGCGATTTATGAGAAATGACAATAAATTTGCTGTTTTAAACTTGCAAAAACATAGAAAAACGCTGTTTTGAACTATTCAAACTGACAAATTCATGTTTCTTTCGTGTGAAACGGCGATTTATGAGAAATGACGATAAAATTGGTGTTTTAAACTTGCAAAAACATAGAAAAACGCTGTTTTGAACTATTCAAACTGACAAATTCATGTTTCTTTCGTGCGAAACGGCGATTTATGAGAAATGACGTTAAAATTGCTGTTTTAAACTTGCAAAAACATAGAAAAACGCTGTTTCCAACTATTCAAACTGAAAAATTCATATTTCTTACGTTCCAAACGGTGGATTTTTGTGAAATCACGATAAAATTGCTGTTTTTAACTTGCAAAAACATAGAAAAACGCTGTTTTGAACTATTCAAACTGATAAATTCATGTTTCTTACGTTGGAAACGGTGGATTTTTATGAAAACACGTTAAAATTGCTGTTTTAAACTTGCAAAAACATTGAAAAACGATGTTTTTAATTATTCAAACTGACAAATTCATGTTTCTTTCGTGTGAAACGGCGATTTATGAGAAATGACGATAAAATTGCTGTTTTAAACTTGCAAAACCATAGAAAAACGCTGTTTTGACTATTCAATTTGACAAATTCATGTTTCTTCCGTGCGAAACGGCGATTTATGAGAAACTACTATAAAATTGCTGTTTTTAACTTGCAAAAACATAGAAAAACGCTGTTTTGAACTATTCAAACTGATAAATTCATGTTTCTTACGTTGGAAACGGTGGATTTTTGTGAAAACACGTTAAAATTGCTGTTTTAAACTTGCAAAAACATTGAAAAACGATGTTTTTAATTATTCAAACTGACAAATTCATGTTTCTTTCGTGTGAAACGGCGATTTATGAGAAATGACGATAAAATTGCTGTTTTAAACTTGCAAAACCATAGAAAAACGCTGTTTTGAACTATTCAAACTGACAAATTCATGTTTCTTTCGTGTGAAACGGCGATTTATGAGAAATGACGATAAAATTGCTGTTTTAAACTTGCAAAAACATAGAAAAACGCTGTTTTGAACTATTCAAACTGACAAATTCATGTTTCTTTCGTGCGAAACAGCGATTTAAGAGAAATGGCGATAAAATTGCTGTTTTAAACTTGCAAAAACATAGAAAAACACTGTTTTCAACTATTCAAACTGATAAATTCATGTTTCTTACGTTCCAAACGGTGGATTTTTGTGAAATCACGATAAAATTGCTGTTTTTAACTTGCAAAAACATAGAAAAACGCTGTTTTGAACTATTCAAACTGATAAATTCATGTTTCTTACGTTGGAAACGGTGGATTTTTGTGAAATCACGTTAAAATTGCTGTTTTAAACTTGCAAAAACATTGAAAAACGATGTTTTTAATTATTCAAACTGACAAATTCATGTTTCTTTCGTGTTAAACGGCGATTTATAAGAAATGACGATAAAATTGCTGTTTTTAACTTGCAAAAACATAGAAAAACGCTGTTTTGAACTATTCAAACTGACAAATTCATGTTTCTTTCGTGTTAAACGGCGATTTCTAAGAAATGACGATAAAATTGCTGTTTTTAACTTGCAAAAACATAGAAAAACGCTGTTTTGAACTATTCAAACTGACAAATTCATGTTTCTTTTGTGTGAAACGGCGATTTATGAGAAATGACAATAAATTTGCTGTTTTAAACTTGCAAAAACATAGAAAAACGCTGTTTTGAACTATTCAAACTGACAAATTAATGTTTCTTTCGTGTGAAACGGCGATTTATGAGAAATGACGATAAAATTGGTGTTTTAAACTTGCAAAAACATAGAAAAACGCTGTTTTGAACTATTCAAACTGACAAATTCATGTTTCTTTCGTGCGAAACGGCGATTTATGAGAAAGGGCGATAAAATTGCTGTTTTAAACTTGCAAAAACATAGAAAAACACTGTTTTCAACTATTCAAACTGATAAATTCATGTTTCTTACGTTCCAAACGGTGGATTTTTGTGAAATCACGATAAAATTGCTGTTTTAAACTTGCAAAAACATTGAAAAACGCTGTTTTCAACTATTCAAACTGACAAATTCATGTTTCTTCCGTGCGAAACGGCGATTTATGAGAAATTACGATAAAATTGCTGTTTTAAACTTGCAAAAACATAGAAAAACGCTGTTTTGAACTATTCAAACTGACAAATTCATGTTTCTTTCGTGTAAAACGGCGAT
Source organism: Poecilus cupreus (assembly GCA_963942605.1). NCBI lineage: Eukaryota > Metazoa > Arthropoda > Insecta > Coleoptera > Carabidae > Poecilus > Poecilus cupreus. The sequence goes on from CAWWDY010001965.1 coordinate 39,735, forward strand.
TTATAAGAAATGACGATAAAAATTGCTGTTTTAAAGTTGCAAAAACATAGAAAAACGCTGTTTTGAACTATTCAAACTGACAAATTCATGTTTCTTTCGTGCGAAACGGCGATTTATGAGAAATGACGATAAAATTGCTGTTTTAAACTTGCAAAAACATAGAAAAACGCTGTTTTCAACTATTCAAACTGACAAATTCATGTTTCTTTCGTGTGAAAGGGCGATTTATAAGAAATGACGATAAAATTGCTGTTTTAAACTTGCAAAAACATAGAAAAACGCTGTTTTGACTATTCAAACTGACAAATTCATGTTTCTTCCGTGCGAAACGGCGATTTATGAGAAATTACGATAAAATTGCTGTTTTAAACTTGCAAAAACATAGAAAAACGATGTTTTGAACTATTCAAACTGACAAATTCATGTTTCTTTCTTGTGAAACGGCGATTTATGAGAAATGACGATAAAATTGCTGTTTTCAACTTGCAAAAACATAGAAAAACGCTGTTTTGAACTATTCAAACTGACAAATTCATGTTTCTTTCGTGCGAAACGGCGATTTATGAGAAATGACGTTAAAATTGCTGTTTTAAACTTGCAAAAACATAGAAAAACGCTGTTTCCAACTATTCAAACTAAAAAATTCATATTTCTTACGTTCCAAACGGTGGATTTTTGTGAAATCACGATAAAATTGCTGTTTTTAACTTGCAAAAACATAGAAAAACGCTGTTTTGAACTATTCAAACTGATAAATTCATGTTTCTTACGTTGGAAACGGTGGATTTTTGTGAAAACACGTTAAAATTGCTGTTTTAAACTTGCAAAAACATTGAAAAACGAAGTTTTTAATTACTCAAACTGACAAATTCATGTTTCTTTCGTGTGAAACGGCGATTTATGAGAAATGACGATAAAATTGCTGTTTTAAACTTGCAAAACCATAGAAAAACGCTGTTTTGACTATTCAAACAGACAAATTCATGTTTCTTCCGTGCGAAACGGCGATTTATGAGAAACTACTATAAAATTGCTGTTTTTAACTTGCAAAAACATAGAAAAACGCTGTTTTGAACTATTCAAACTGATAAATTCATGTTTCTTACGTTGGAAACGGTGGATTTTTGTGAAAACACGTTAAAATTGCTGTTTTAAACTTGCAAAAACATTGAAAAACGATGTTTTTAATTATTCAAACTGACAAATTCATGTTTCTTTCGTGTGAAACGGCGATTTATGAGAAATGACGATAAAATTGCTGTTTTAAACTTGCAAAACTATAGAAAAACGCTGTTTTGAACTATTCAAACTGACAAATTCATGTTTCTTTCGTGTGAAACGGCGATTTATGAGAAATGACGATAAAATTGCTGTTTTAAACTTGCAAAAACATAGAAAAACGCTGTTTTGAACTATTCAAACTGACAAATTCATGTTTCTTTCGTGCGAAACGGCGATTTATGAGAAATGGCGATAAAATTGCTGTTTTAAACTTGCAAAAACATAGAAAAACACTGTTTTCAACTATTCAAACTGATAAATTCATGTTTCTTACGTTCCAAACGGTGGATTTTTGTGAAATCACGATAAAATTGCTGTTTTAAACTTGCAAAAACATTGAAAAACGCTGTTTTCAACTATTCAAACTGACAAATTCATGTTTCTTCCGTGCGAAACGGCGATTTATGAGAAATTACGATAAAATTGCTGTTTTAAACTTGCAAAAACATAGAAAAACGCTGTTTTGAACTATTCAAACTGACAAATTCATGTTTCTTTCGTGTAAAACGGCGATTTATAAGAAATGACGATAAAATTGCTGTTTTAAACTTGCAAAAACATAGAAAAACGCTGTTTTGAACTATTCAAACTGACAAATTCATGTTTCTTTCGTGTGAAACGGCGATTTATGAGAAATGACGATAAAATTGCTGTTTTCAACTTGCAAAAACATAGAAAAACGCTGTTTTGAACTATTCAAACTGACAAATTCATGTTTCTTTCGTGCGAAACGGCGATTTATGAGAAATGACGTTAAAATTGCTGTTTTATACTTGCAAAAACATAGAAAAACGCTGTTTTCAACAATTTAAACTGATAAATTCAAGTTTCTTACGTTCCAAGCGGTGGATTTTTGTGAAAACACGATAAAATTGCTGTTTTAAACTTGCAAAAACATAGAAAAACGCTGTTTTGAACTATTCAAACTGATAAATTCATGTTTCTTACGTTGTAAACGGTGGATTTTTGTGAAATCACGTTAAAATTGCTGTTTTAAACTTGCAAAATCATTGAAAAACGATGTTTTAAATTATTCAAACTGACAAATTCATGTTTCTTCCGTGCGAAACGGCGATTTATGAGAAATTACTATAAAATTGCTGTTTTAAACTTGCAAAAACATAGAAAAACGCTGTTTTGAACTATTCAAACTGACAAATTCATGTTTCTTTCGTGCGAAACGGCGATTTATGAGAAATAGCGATAAAATTGCTGTTTTAAACTTGCAAAAACATAGAAAAACACTGTTTTCAACTATTCAAACTGATAAATTCATGTTTCTTACGTTCCAAACGGTGGATTTTTGTGAAATCACGATAAAATTGCTGTTTTAAACTTGCAAAAACATTGAAAAGCGCTGTTTTCAACTATTCAAACTGACAAATTCATGTTTCTTCCGTGCGAAACGCCGATTTATGAGAAATTACGATAACATTGCTGTTTTAAACTTGCAAAAACATAGAAAAACGCTGTTTTGAACTATTTGAACTGACAAATTCATGTTTCTTTTGTGTAAAACGGCGATTTATAAGAAATGACGATAAGATTGCTGTTTTAAACTTGCAAAAACATAGAAAAACGCTGTTTTGAACTATTCAAACTGACAAATTCATGTTTCTTCCGTGCGAAACGGCGATTTATGATAAATGACGATAAAATTGCTGTTTTAAACTTGCAAAAACATAGAAAAACGCTGTTTTGAACTATTCAAACTGACAAATTCATGTTTCTTTCGTGTGAAACGGCGATTTATGAAAAATGACGATAAAATTGCTGTTTTAAACTTGCAAAAACATAGAAAAACGCTGTTTTGAACTATTCAAACTGACAAATTCATGTTTCTTTCGTGTGAAACGGCGATTTATGAAAAATGACGATTAAATTGCTGTTTTAAACTTGCAAAAACATAGAAAAACGCTGTTTTGAACTATTCAAACTGACAAATTCATGTTTCTTTCGTGCGAAACGGCGATTTATGAGAAATGACGATAAAATTGCTGTTTTAAACTTGCAAAAACATAGAAAAACGCTGTTTTGAACTATTCAAACTGACAAATTCATGTTTCTTTCGTGTTAAACGGCGATTTATAAGAAATGACGATAAAATTGCTGTTTTAAACTTGCAAAATCATAGAAAAACGCTGTTTTGACTATTCAAACTGACAAATTCATGTTTCTTCCGTGCGAAACGGCGATTTATGAGAAATTACGTTAAAATTGCTGTTTTAAACTTGCAAAAACATAGAAAAACGCTGTTTTGAACTATTCAAACTGACAAATTCATGTTTCTTTCGTGTGAAACGGCGATTTATGAGAAATGACGATAAAATTGCTGTTTTCAACTTGCAAAAACATAGAAAAACGCTGTTTTGAACTATTCAAACTGACAAATTCATGTTTCTATCGTGCGAAACGGCGATTTATGAGAAATGACGTTAAAATTGCTGTTTAAACTTGCAAAAACATAGAAAAACGCTGTTTTAAACTATTCAAACTGATAAATTCATGTTTCTTACGTTCCAAACGGTGGATTTTTGTGAAATCACGATAAAATTGCTGTTTTAAACTTGCCAAAACATAGAAAAACGCTGTTTTGAACTATTCAAACTGATAAATTCATGTTTCTTACGTTGGAAACGGTGGATTTTTGTGAAATCACGTTAAAATTGCTGTTTTAAACTTGCAAAAACATTGAAAAACGATGTTTTTAATTATTCAAACTGACAAATTCATGTTTCTTCCGTGCGAAACGGCGATTTATGAGAAATTACTATAAAATTGCTGTTTTAAACTTGCAAAAACATAAAAAAACGCTGGTTTGAACTATTCAATCTGACAAATTCATGTTTCTTTCGTGTGAAACGGCGATTTATGAGAAATGACGATAAAATTGCTGTTTTAAACTTGCAAAACCATAGAAAAACGCTGTTTTGAACTATTAAAACTGACAAATTCATGTTTCTTTCGTGTGTAACGGCGATTTATGAGAAATGACGATAAAATTGCTGTTTTAAACTTGCAAAAACATAGAAAAACGCTGTTTTGAACTATTCAAACTGACAAATTCATGTTTCTTTCGTGCGAAACGGCGATTTATGAGAAAGGGCGATAAAATTGCTGTTTTAAACTTGCAAAAACATAGAAAAACACTGTTTTCAACTATTTAAACTGATAAATTCATGTTTCTTACGTTCCAAACGGTGGATTTTTGTGAAATCAAGATAAAATTGCTGTTTTAAACTTGCAAAAACATTGAAAAACGCTGTTTTCAACTATTCAAACTGACAAATTCATGTTTCTTCCGTGCGAAACGGCGATTTATGAGAAATTACGATAAAATTGCTGTTTTAAACTTGCAAAAACATAGAAAAACGCTGTTTTGAACTATTCAAACTGACAAATTCATGTTTCTTTCGTGTAAAACGGCGATTTATAAGAAATGACGATAAAATTGCTGTTTTAAAGTTGCAAAAACATAGAAAAACGCTGTTTTGAACTATTCAAACTGACAAATTCATGTTTCTTTCGTGCGAAACGGCGATTTATGATAAATGACGATAAAATTGCTGTTTTAAACTTGCAAAAACATAGAAAAACGCTGTTTTGAACTATTCAAACTGACAAATTCATGTTTCTTTTGTGTGAAACGGCGATTTATGAGAAATGACGATAAAATTGCTGTTTTAAACTTGCAAAAACATAGAAAAACGCTGTTTTGAACTATTCAAACTGACAAATTCATGTTTCTTTCGTGTGAAACGGCGATTTATGAGAAATGACGATAAAATTGCTGTTTTAAACTTGCAAAAACATAGAAAAACGCTGTTTTGAACTATTCAAACTGACAAATTCATGTTTCTTTCGTGCGAAACGGCGATTTATGAGAAATGACGATAAAATTGCTGTTTTAAACTTGCAAAAACATAGAAAAACACTGTTTTCAACTATTCAAACTGATAAATTCATGTTTCTTACGTTCCAAACGGTGGATTTTTGTGAAATCACGATAAAATTGCTGTTTTAAACTTGCAAAAACATTGAAAAACGCTGTTTTCAACTATTCAAACTGACAAATTCATGTTTCTTCCGTGCGAAACGGCGATTTATGAGAAATTACGATTAAATTGCTGTTTTAAACTTGCAAAAACATAGAAAAACCCTGTTTTGAACTATTCAAACTGACAAATTCATGTTTCTTTCGTGCGAAACGGCGATTTATGATAAATGACGATAAAATTGCGGTTTTAAACTTGCAAAAACATAGAAAAACGCTGTTTTGAACTATTCAAACTGATAAATTCATGTTTCTTTCGTGTGAAACGGCGATTTATGAGAAATGACGATAAAATTGCTGTTTTAAACTTGCAAATCATAGAAACACGCTGTTTTGAACTATTCAAACTGACAAATTCATGTTTCTTTCGTGCGAAACGGCGATTTATGAGAAATGACGATAAAATTGCTGTTTTAAACTTGCAAAAACATAGAAAAACGCTGTTTTCAACTATTCAAACTGATAAATTCATGTTTCTTACATTCCAAACGTTGAATTTTTTTGAAATCACGATAAAATTGCTGTTTTAAACTTGCAAAAACATTGAAAAACGCTGTTTTCAACTATTCAAACTGACAAATTCATGTTTCTTCCGTGCGAAACTGCGATTTATGAGAAATTACGATAAAATTGCTGTTTTAAACTTGCAAAAACATAGAAAAACGCTGTTTTGAATATTCAAACTGACAAATTCATGTTTCTTCCGTGCGAAACGGCGATTTATGAGAAATTACGATAAAATTGCTGTTTTAAACTTGCAAAAACATAGAAAAACGCTGTTTTGAACTATTCAAACTGACAAATTCATGTTTCTTTCGTGTGAAACGGCGATTTATGAGAAATGACGATAAAATTGCTGTTTTCAACTTACAAAAACATAGAAAACGCTGTTTTGAACTATTCAAACTGACAAATTCATCTCTTTCGTGCGAAACGGCGATTTATGAGAAATGACGTTAAAATTGCTGTTTTAAACTTGCAAAAACATAGAAAAACGCTGTTTTCAACTATTCAAACTGATAAATTCATGTTTCTTACGTTCCAAACGGTGGATTTTTGTGAAATCACGATAAAATGCCGTTTTAAACTTGCAAAAACATAGAAAAACGCTGTTTTGAACTATTCGAACTGATAAATTCATAGTTCTTACGTTGGAAACGGTGGATTTTTGTGAAATCACGTTAAAATTGCTGTTTTAAACTTGCAAAAACATTGAAAAACGATGTTTTTAATTATTCAAACTGACAAATTCATGTTTCTTCCGTGCGAAACGGCGATTTATGAGAAATTACTATAAAATTGCTGTTTTAAACTTGCAAAAACATAAAAAAACCGCTGTTTTGAACTATTCAATCTGACAAATTCATGTTTCTTTCGTGTGAAACGGCGATTTATGAGAAATGACGATAAAATTGCTGTTTTAAACTTGCAAATAATAGAAAAACGCTGTTTTGAACTATTCAAACTGACAAATTCATGTTTCTTTCGTTCGAAACGGCGATTTATGAGAAATGACGATAAAATTGCTGTTTTAAACTTGCAAAAACATAGAAAAACGCTGTTTTCAATTTTCAAACTGACAAACTCATGTTTCTTCCGTGCGAAACGGCAATTTATGAGAAATTACGATAAAATTGCTGTTTTTAACTTGCAAAAACATAGAAAAACGCTGTTTTGAACTATTCAAACTGACAAATTCATGTTTCTGTCGTGTGAAACGGCGATTTATAAGAAATGACGATAAAATTGCTGTTTTAAACTTGCAAAAACATAGAAAAACGCTGTTTTGACTATTCAAACTGACAAATTCATGTTTCTTCCGTGCGAAACGGCGATTTATGAGAAATTACGATAAAATTGCTGTTTTAAACTTGCAAAAACATAGAAAAACGCTGTTTTGAACTATTCAAACTGACAAATTCATGTTTCTTTCGTGTGAAACGGCGATTTATGAGAAATGACGATAAAATTGCTGTTTTCAACTTGCAAAAACATAGAAAAACGCTGTTTTGAACTATTCAAACTGACAAATTCATGTTTCTTTCGGGCGAAACGGCGATTTATGAGAAATGACGTTAAAATTGCTGTTTTAAACTTGCAAAAACATAGAAAAACGCTGTTTTCAACTATTCAAACTGATAAATTCATGTTTCTTACGTTCCAAACGGTGGATTTTTGTTAAATCACGATAAAATTGCTGTTTTAAACTTGCAAAAACATAGAAAAACGCTGTTTTGAACTACTCAAACTGATAAATTCATGTTTCTTACGTTGGAAACGGTGGATTTTTGTGAAATCACGTTAAAATTACTGTTTTAAACTTGCAAAAACATTGAAAAACGATGTTTTTAATTATTCAAACTGACAAATTCATGTTTCTTCCGTGCGAAACGGCGATTTATGAGAAATTACTATAAAATTGCTGTTTTAAACTTGCAAAAACATAAAAAAAGCTGTTTTGAACTATTCAATCTGACAAATTCATGTTTCTTTCGTGTAAAACGGCGATTTATGAGAAATGACGATAAAATTGCTGTTTTAAACTTTCAAAACCATAGAAAAACGCTGTTTTGAACTATTCAAACTGACAAATTCATGTTTCTTTCGTGTGAAACGGCGATTTATGAGAAATGACGATAAAATTGCTGTTTTAAACTTGCAAAAACATAGAAAAACGCTGTTTTGAACTATTCAAACTGACGAATTCATGTTTCTTTCGTGCGAAACGGCGATTTATGAGAAATGGCGATCAAATTGCTTTTTTAAACTTGCAAAAACATAGAAAAACACTGTTTTCAACTATTCAAACTGATAAATTCATGTTTCTTACGTTCCAAACGGTGGATTTTTGTAAAATCACGATAAAATTGCTGCTTTAAACTTGCAAAAACATTGAAAAACGCTGTTTTCAACTATTCAAACTGACAAATTCATGTTTCTTCCGTGCGAAAAGGCGATTTATGAGAAAATACGATAAAATTGCTGTTTTAAACTTGCAAAAACATAGAAAAACGCTGTTTTGAACTATTCAAACTGACAAATTCATTTTTCTTTCGTGTAAAACGGCGATTTATAAGAAATGACGATAAAATTGCTGTTTTAAACTTGCAAAAACATAGAAAAACGCTGTTTTGAACTATTCAAACTGACAAATTCATGTTTCTTTCGTGCGAAACGGCAATTTATGAGAAATGACGATAAAATTGCTGTTTTAAACTTGCAAAAACATAGAAAAACGCTGTTTTGAACTATTCAAACTAACAAATTCATGTTTCTTTCGTGCGAAACGGCGATTTATGAGAAATGACGATAAAATTGCTGTTTTAAACTTGCAAAACCATAGAAAAACGCTGTTTTGAACTATTCAAACTGACAAATTCATGTTTCTTTCGTGTGAAACGGCGATTTATGAGAAATGACGATAAAATTGCTGTTTTAAACTTGCAAAAACATAGAAAAACGCTGTTTTGAACTATTCAAACTGACAAATTCATGTTTCTTTCGTGCGAAACGGCGATTTATGAGAAATGACGATAAAATTGCTGTTTTAAACTTGCAAAAACATAGAAAAACAATGTTTTCAACTATTCAAACTGATAAATTCATGTTTCTTACGTTCCAAACGGTGGATTTTTGTGAAATCACGATAAAATTGCTGTTTTAAACTTGCAAAAACATTGAAAAACGCTGTTTTCAACTATTCAAACTGACAAATTCATGTTTCTTCCGTGCGAAACGGCGATTTATGAGAAATTACTATAAAATTGCTGTTTTAAACTTGCAAAAACATAGAAAAACGCTGTTTTGAACTATTCAAACTGACAAATTCATGTTTCTTCCGTGCGAAACGGCGATTTATGAGAAATTACGATAAAATTGCTGTTTTAAACTTGCAAAAACATAGAAAAACGCTGTTTTGAACTATTCAAACTGACAAATTCATGTTTCTTTCGTGTGAAACGGCGATTTATGAGAAATGACGATAAAATTGCTGTTTTCAACTTACAAAAACATAGAAAACGCTGTTTTGAACTATTCAAACTGTCAAATTCATCTCTTTCGTGCGAAACGGCGATTTATGAGAAATGACGTTAAAATTGCTGTTTTAAACTTGCAAAAACAAAGAAAATCGCTGTTTTCAACTATTCAAACTGATAAATTCATGTTTCTTACGTTCCAAACGGTGGATTTTTGTGAAATCACGATAAAATTGCTGTTTTAAACTTGCAAAAACATAGAAAAACGCTGTTTTGAACTATTCAAACTGATAAATTCATATTTCTTACGTTGGAAACGCTGGATTTTTGTGAAATCACGATAAAATTGCTGTTTTAAACTTACAAAAACATTGAAAAACGCTGTTTTCAACTATTCAAACTGTCAAATTCATGTTTCTTCCGTGCGAAACGGCGATTTATGAGAAATTACTATAAAATTGCTGTTTTAAACTTGCAAAAACATAAAAAAACGCTGTTTTGAACTATTCAATCTGACAAATTCATGTTTCTTTCGTGTGAAACGGCGATTTATGAGAAATGACGATAAAATTGCTGTTTTAAACTTGCAAAAACATAGAAAAACGCTGTTTTGAACTATTCAAACTGACAAATTCATGTTTCTTTCGTGTGAAACGGCGATTTATAAGAAATGACGATAAAATTGCTGTTTTAAACTTGCAAAAACATAGAAAAACGCTGTTTTGAACTATTCAAACTGACAAATTCATGTTTCTTTCGTGCGAAACGGCGATTTATGAGAAATGACGATAAAATTGCTGTTTTAAACTTGCAAAAACATAGAAAAACGCTGTTTTCAACTATTCAAACTGATAAATTCATGTTTCTTACGTTCGAAACGGTGGATTTTTGTGAAATCACGATAAAATTGCTGTTTTAAACTTGCAAAAACATAGAAAAATGCTGTTTTGAACTATTCAAACTGATAAATTCATATTTCTTACGTTGGAAACGGTGGATTTTTGTAAAATCACGATAAAATTGCTGTTTTAAACTTGCAAAAACATTGAAAAACGCTGTTTTCAACTATTCAAACTGACAAATTCATGTTTCTTCCGTGCGAAACGGCGATTTATGAGAAATTACGATAAAATTGCTGTTTTAAACTTGCAAAAACATAGAAAAACGCTGTTTTGAACTATTCAAACTGGCAAATTCATGTTTCTTTCGTGTGAAACGGCAATTTATGAGAAATGACGATAAAATTGCTGTTTTAAACTTGCAAAAACTAGAAAAACGCTGTTTTCAACTATTCAAACTGATAAATTCATGTTTCTTACGTTCGAAACGGTAGATTTTTGTGAAATCACAATAAAATTGCTGTTTTAAACTTGGAAAAACATTAAAAAACGCTGTTTTCAACTATTTAAACTGACAAATTCATGTTTCTTCCGTGCGAAACGGCGATTTATGAGAAATTACGATAAAATTGCTGTTTTAAACTTGCAAAAACATAGAAAAACGCTGTTTTGAACTATTCAAACTGATTAATTCATGTTTCTTATGTTGGAAACTTGTGGATTTTTGTGAAATCACGTTAAAATTGCTGTTCTAAACTTGCAAAAACATTGAAAAACGATGTTTTCAACTATTCAAACTGACAAATTCATGTTTCTTCCGTGCAAAACAACGATTTATGAGAAATTACTATAAAATTGCTGTTTTAAACTTGCAAAAACATAGAAAAACGCTGTTTTCAACTATTCAAACTGATAAATTCATGTTTCTTACTTTCGAAACGGTGGATTTTTGTGAAATCACGATAAAATTGCTGTTTTAAACTTGCAAAAACATAGAAAAATGCTGTTTTGAACTATTCAAACTGATAAATTCATGTTTCTTACGTTGGAAACGGTGGATTTTTGTAAAATCACGATAAAATTGCTGTTTTAAACTTGCAAAAACATTGAAAAACGCTGTTTTCAACTATTCAAACTGACAAATTCATGTTTCTTCCGTGCGAAACGGCGATTTATGAGAAATTACGATAAAATTGCTGTTTTAAACTTGCAAAAATATAGAAAAACGCTGTTTTGAACTATTCAAACTGGCAAATTCATGTTTCTTTCGTGTGAAACGGCAATTTATGAGAAATGACGATAAAATTAATGTTTTAAACTTGCAAAAACATAGAAAAACGCTGTTTTGAACTATTCAAACTGAGAAATTCATGTTTCTTTCGTGCGAAACGGCGATTTATGAGAAATGATGATAAAATTGCTGTTTTAAACTTGCAAAAACATAGAAAAACGCTGTTTTGAACTATTCAAACTGACAAATTCATGTTTCTTTCGTGCGAAACGGCGATTTATGAGAAATGACGATAAAATTGCTGTTTTAAACTTGCAAAAACTAGAAAAACGCTGTTTTCAACTATTCAAACTGATAAATTCATGTTTCTTACGTTCGAAACGGTGGATTTTTGTGAAATCACGATAAAATTGCTGTTTTAAACTTGCAAAAACATTAAAAAACGCTGTTTTCAACTATTCAAACTGACAAATTCATGTTTCTTCCGTGCGAAACGGCGATTTATGAGAAATTACGATAAAATTGCTGTTTTAAACTTGCAAAAACATAGAAAAACGCTGTTTTGAACTATTCAAACTGATAAATTCATGTTTCTTACGTTGAAAACTTGTGGATTTTTGTGAAATCACGCTAAAATTGCTGTTCTAAACTTGCAAAAACATTGAAAAAACGATGTTTTCAACTATTCAAACTGACAAATTCATGTTTCTTCCGTGCAAAACAACGATTTATGAGAAATTACTATAAAATTGCTGTTTTAAACTTGCAAAAACATAGAAAAACGCTGTTTTGAACTATTCAAACTGACAAATTCATGTTTCTTTCGTGTGAAACGGCGATTTTTGAGAAATGACGATAAAATTGCTGTTTTAAACTTGCAAAAACATAGAAAAACGCTGTTTTTAACTATTCAAACTGATAAATTCAGGTTTCTTTCGTGCGAAACGGCGATTTATGAGAAATTACGATAAAATTGCTGTTTTAAACTTGCAAAAACATAGAAAAACGCTGTTTTGAATTATTTAAACTGACAAATTCATGTTTCTTTCGTGTGAAACGGCGATTTATGAGAAATGACGATAAAATTGCTGTTTTAAACTTGCAAAAACATAGAAAAACGCTGTTTTGAACTATTAAAACTGACAAATTCATGTTTCTTTCGTGCGAAACGGCGATTTATGAGAAATGACGATAAAATTGCTGTTTTAAACTTGCAAAAACATAGAAAAACGCTGTTTTGAACTATTCAAACTGACAAATTCATGTTTCTTTCGTGTGAAACGGCGATTTATGAGAAATGACGATAAAATTGCTGTTTTCAACTTGCAAAAACATAGAAAAACGCTGTTTTGAACTATTCAAACTGACAAATTTATGTTTCTTTCGTGCGAAACGGCGATTTATGAGAAATGACGATAAAATTGCTGTTTTAAACTTGCAAAAACTAGAAAAACGCTGTTTTCAACTATTCAAACTGATGAATTCATGTTTCTTACGTTCGAAACGGTGGATTTTTGTGAAATCACGATAATATTGCTGTTTTAAACTTGCAAAAACATTAAAAAACGCTGTTTTGAACTATTCAAACTGACAAATTCTTGTTTCTTTCGTGTGAAACGGCGATTTATGAGAAATGACGATAAAATTGCTGTTTTCAACTTGCAAAAACATAGAAAAACGCTGTTTTGAACTATTCAAACTGACAAATTTATGTTTCTTTCGTGCGAAACGGCGATTTATGAGAAATGACGATAAAATTGCTGTTTTAAACTTGCAAAAACTAGAAAAACGCTGTTTTCAACTATTCAAACTGATGAATTCATGTTTCTTACGTTCGAAACGGTGGATTTTTGTGAAATCACGTTAAAATTGCTGTTCTAAACTTGCAAAAACATTGAAAAACGATGTTTTCAACTATTCAAACTGACAAATTCATGTTTCTTCCGTGCGAAACGGCGATTTGTGAGAAATTACGATAAAATTGCTGTTTTAAACTTGCAAAAACATAGAAAAACGCTGTTTTGAACTATTCAAACTGACAAATTCATGTTTCTTTCGTGTGAAACGGCGATTTATGAGAAATGACGATAAAATTGCTGTTTTCAACTTACAGAAACATAGAAAACGCTGTTTTGAACTATTCAAACTGACAAATTCATCTCTTTCGTGCGAAACGGCGATTTATGAGAAATTACGTTAAAATTGCTGTTTTAAACTTGCAAAAACAAAGAAAAACGCTGTTTTCAACTATTCAAACTGATAAATTCATGTTTCTTACGTTCCAAACGGTGGATTTTTGTGAAATCACGATAAAATTGCTGTTTTAAACTTGCAAAAACATAGAAAAACGCTGTTTTGAACTATTCAAACTGATAAATTCATATTTCTTACGTTGGAAACGGTGGATTTTTGTGAAATCACGATAAAATTGCTGTTTTAAACTTACAAAAACATTGAAAAACGCTGTTTTCAACTATTCAAACTGTCAAATTCATGTTTCTTCCGTGCGAAACGGCGATTTATGAGAAATTACTATAAAATTGCTGTTTTAAACTTGCAAAAACATAAAAAAACGCTGTTTTGAACTATTCAATCTGACAAATTCATGTTTCTTTCGTGTGAAACGGCGATTTATGAGAAATGACGATAAAATTGCTGTTTTAAACTTGCAAAAACATAGAAAAACGCTGTTTTGAACTATTCAAACTGACAAATTCATGTTTCTTTCGTGTGAAACGGCGATTTATGAGAAATGACGATAAAATTGCTATTTTAAACTTGCAAAAACATAGAAAAACGCTGTTTTGAACTATTCAAACTGACAAATTCATGTTTCTTTCGTGCGAAACGGCGATTTATGAGAAATGACGATAAAATTGCTGTTTTAAACTTGCAAAAACATAGAAAAACGCTATTTTCAACTATTCAAACTAATAAATTCATGTTTCTTACGTTCGAAACGGTGGATTTTTGTGAAATCACGATAAAATTGCTGTTTTAAACTTGCAAAAACATAGAAAAATGCTGTTTTGAACTATTCAAACTGATAAATTCATATTTCTTACGTTGGAAACGGTGGATTTTTGTAAAATCACGATAAAATTGCTGTTTTAAACTTGCAAAAACATTGAAAAACGCTGTTTTCAACTATTCAAACTGACAAATTCATGTTTCTTCCGTGCGAAACGGCGATTTATGAGAAATTACGATAAAATTGCTGTTTTAAACTTGCAAAAACATAGAAAAACGCTGTTTTGAACTATTCAAACTGGCAAATTCATGTTTCTTTCGTGTGAAACGGCAATTTATGAGAAATGACGAAAAAATTGCTGTTTTAAACTTGCAAAAACATAGAAAAACGCTGTTTTGAACTATTCAAACTGAGAAATTCATGTTTCTTTCGTGCGAAACGGCGATTTATGAGAAATGACGATAAAATTGCTGTTTTGAACTTGCAAAAACATATAAAAACGCTGTTTTGAACTATTCAAACTGACAAATTCATGTTTCTTTCGTGCGAAACGGCGATTTATGAGAAATGACGATAAAATTGCTGTTTTAAACTTGCAAAAACTAGAAAAACGCTGTTTTCAACTATTCAAACTGATTAATTCATGTTTCTTACGTTGGAAACTTGTGGATTTTTGTGAAATCACGTTAAAATTGCTGTTCTAAACTTGCAAAAACATTGAAAAACGATGTTTTCAACTATTCAAACTGACAAATTCATGTTTCTTCCGTGCAAAACAACGATTTATGAGAAATTACTATAAAATTGCTGTTTTAAACTTGCAAAAACATAGAAAAACGCTGTTTTCAACTATTCAAACTGATAAATTCATGTTTCTTACGTTCGAAACGGTGGATTTTTGTGAAATCACGATAAAATTGCTGTTTTAAACTTGCAAAAACATAGAAAAATGCTGTTTTGAACTATTCAAACTGATAAATTCATGTTTCTTACGTTGGAAACGGTGGATTTTTGTAAAATCACGATAAAATTGCTGTTTTAAACTTGCAAAAACATTGAAAAACGCTGTTTTCAACTATTCAAACTGACAAATTCATGTTTCTTCCGTGCGAAACGGCGATTTATGAGAAATTACGATAAAATTGCTGTTTTAAACTTGCAAAAACATAGAAAAACGCTGTTTTGAACTATTCAAACTGGCAAATTCATGTTTCTTTCGTGTGAAACGGCAATTTATGAGAAATGACGATAAAATTAATGTTTTAAACTTGCAAAAACATAGAAAAACGCTGTTTTGAACTATTCAAACTGAGAAATTCATGTTTCTTTCGTGCGAAACGGCGATTTATGAGAAATGATGATAAAATTGCTGTTTAAACTTGCAAAAACATAGAAAAACGCTGTTTTGAACTATTCAAACTGACAAATTCATGTTTCTTTCGTGCGAAACGGCGATTTATGAGAAATGACGATAAAATTGCTGTTTTAAACTTGCAAAAACATAGAAAAACGCTGTTTTCAACTATTCAAACTGATAAATTCATGTTTCTTACGTTCGAAACGGTGGATTTTTGTGAAATCACGATAAAATTGCTGTTTTAAACTTGCAAAAACATAGAAAAACGCTGTTTTGAACTATTCAAACTGACAAATTCATGTTTCTTTCGTGCGAAACGGCGATTTATGAGAAATGACGATAAAATTGCTGTTTTAAACTTGCAAAAACTAGAAAAACGCTGTTTTCAACTATTCAAACTGATAAATTCATGTTTCTTACGTTCGAAACGGTGGATTTTTGTGAAATCACGATAAAATTGCTGTTTTAAACTTGCAAAAACATTAAAAAACGCTGTTTTCAACTATTCAAACTGACAAATTCATGTTTCTTCCGTGCGAAACGGCAATTTATGAGAAATTACGATAAAATTGCTGTTTTAAACTTGCAAAAACATAGAAAAACGCTGTTTTGAACTATTCAAACTGATAAAATCATGTTTCTTACGTTGAAAACTTGTGGATTTTTGTGAAATCACGCTAAAATTGCTGTTCTAAACTTGCAAAAACATTGAAAAACGATGTTTTCAACTATTCAAACTGATAAATTCATGTTTTTTACGTTCGAAACGGTGGATTTTTGTGAAATCACGATAAAATTGCTGTTTTAAACTTGCAAAAACATAGAAAAATGCTGTTTTGAACTATTCAAACTGATAAATTCATATTTCTTACGTTGGAAACGGTGGATTTTTGTAAATTCACGATAAAATTGCTGTTTTAAACTTGCAAAAACATTGAAAAACGCTGTTTTCAACTATTCAAACTGACAAATTCATGTTTCTTCCGTGCGAAACGGCGATTTATGAGAAATTACGATAAAATTGCTGTTTTAAACTTGCAAAAACATAGAAAAACGCTGTTTTGAACTATTCAAACTGGCAAATTCATGTTTCTTTCGTGTGAAACGGCAATTTATGAGAAATGACGATAAAATTAATGTTTTAAACTTGCAAAAACATAGAAAAACGCTGTTTTGAACTATTCAAACTGAGAAATTCATGTTTCTTTCGTGCGAAACGGCGATTTATGAGAAATGATGATAAAATTGCTGTTTTAAACTTGCAAAAACATAGAAAAACGCTGTTTTGAACTATTCAAACTGACAAATTCATGTTTCTTTCGTGCGAAACGGCGATTTATGAGAAATGACGATAAAATTGCTGTTTTAAACTTGCAAAAACTAGAAAAACGCTGTTTTCAACTATTCAAACTGATAAATTCATGTTTCTTACGTTCGAAACGGTGGATTTTTGTGAAATCACGATTAAATTGCTATTTTAAACTTGCAAAAACATTAAAAAACGCTGTTTTCAACTATTCAAACTGACAAATTCATGTTTCTTCCGTGCGAAACGGCAATTTATGAGAAATTACGATAAAATTGCTGTTTTAAACTTGCAAAAACATAGAAAAACGCTGTTTTGAACTATTCAAACTGATAAATTCATGTTTCTTACGTTGAAAACTTGTGGATTTTTGTGAAATCACGCTAAAATTGCTGTTCTAAACTTGCAAAAACATTGAAAAACGATGTTTTCAACTATTCAAACTGATAAATTCATGTTTCTTACGTTCGAAACGGTGGATTTTTGTGAAATCACGATAAAATTGCTGTTTTAAACTTGCAAAAACATAGAAAAATGCTGTTTTGAACTATTCAAACTGATAAATTCATATTTCTTACGTTGGAAACGGTGGATTTTTGTAAAATCACGATAAAATTGCTGTTTTAAACTTGCAAAAACATTGAAAAACGCTGTTTTCAACTATTCAAACTGACAAATTCATGTTTCTTCCGTGCAAAACGGCGATTTATGAGAAATTACGATAAAATTGCTGTTTTAAACTTGCAAAAACATAGAAAAACGCTGTTTTGAACTATTCAAACTGGCAAATTCATGTTTCTTTCGTGTGAAACGGCAATTAATGAGAAATGACGATAAAATTAATGTTTTAAACTTGCAAAAACATAGAAAAACGCTGTTTTGAACTATTCAAACTGAGAAATTCATGTTTCTTTTGTGCGAAACGGCGATTTATGAGAAATGATGATAAAATTGCTGTTTTAAACTTGCAAAAACATAGAAAAACGCTGTTTTGAACTATTCAAACTGACAAATTCATGTTTCTTTCGTGCGAAACGGCGATTTATGAGAAATGACGATAAAATTGCTGTTTTAAACTTGCAAAAACTAGAAAAACGCTGTTTTCAACTATTCAAACTGATAAATTCATGTTTCTTACGTTCGAAACGGTGGATTTTTGTGAAATCACGATAAAATTGCTGTTTTAAACTTGCAAAAACATTAAAAAACGCTGTTTTCAATTATTCAAACTGACAAATTCATGTTTCTTCCGTGCGAAACGGCGATTTATGAGAAATTACGATAAAATTGCTGTTTTAAACTTGCAAAAACATAGAAAAACGCTGTTTTGAACTATTCAAACTGATAAATTCATGTTTCTTACGTTGAAAACTTGTGGATTTTTGTGAAATCACGCTAAAATTGCTGTTCTAAACTTGCAAAAACATTGAAAAACGATGTTTTCAACTATTCAAACTGACAAATTCATGTTTCTTCCGTGCAAAACAACGATTTATGAGAAATTACTATAAAATTGCTGTTTTAAACTTGCAAAAACATAGAAAAACGCTGTTTTGAACTATTCAAACTGACAAATTCATGTTTCTTTCGTGTGAAACGGCGATTTTTGAGAAATGACGATAAAATTGCTGTTTTAAACTTGCAAAAACATAGAAAAACGCTGTTTTTAACTATTCAAACTGATAAATTCAGGTTTCTTTCGTGCGAAACGGCGATTTATGAGAAATTACGATAAAATTGCTGTTTTAAACTTGCAAAAACATAGAAAAACGCTGTTTTGAATTATTTAAACTGACAAATTCATGTTTCTTTCGTGTGAAACGGCGATTTATGAGAAATGACGATAAAATTGCTGTTTTAAACTTGCAAAAACATAGAAAAACGCTGTTTTGAACTATTAAAACTGACAAATTCATGTTTCTTTCGTGCGAAACGGCGATTTATGAGAAATGACGATAAAATTGCTGTTTTAAACTTGCAAAAACTAGAAATACGCTGTTTTCAACTATTCAAACTGATAAATTCATGTTTCTTACGTTCGAAACGGTGGATTTTTGTGAAATCACGATAAAATTGCTGTTTTAAACTTGCAAAAACATTAAAAAACGCTGTTTTCAACTATTCAAACTGACACATTCATGTTTCTTCCGTGCGAAACGGCGATTTATGAGAAATTACGATAAAATTGCTGTTTTAAACTTGCAAAAACATAGAAAAACGCTGTTTTGAACTATTCAAACTGATAAATTCATGTTTCTTGCGCTGGAAACTTGTGGATTTTTGTGAAATCACGTTAAAATTGCTGTTCTAAACTTGCAAAAACATTGAAAAACGATGTTTTCAACTATTCAAACTGACAAATTCATGTTTCTTCCGTGCGAAACGGCGATTTATGAGAAATTACGATAAAATTGCTGTTTTAAACTTGCAAAAACATAGAAAAACGCTGTTTTGAACTATTCAAACTGATAAATTCATGTTTCTTACGTTGAAAACTTGTGGATTTTTGTGAAATCACGCTAAAATTGCTGTTCTAAACTTGCAAAAACATTTAAAAACGATGTTTTCAACTATTCAAACTGACAAATTCATGTTTCTTCCGTGCAAAACAACGATTTATGAGAAATTACTATAAAATTGCTGTTTTAAACTTGCAAAAACATAGAAAAACGCTGTTTTGAACTATTCAAACTGACAAATTCATGTTTCTTTCGTGTGAAACGGCGATTTTTGAGAAATGACGATAAAATTGCTGTTTTAAACTTGCAAAAACATAGAAAAACGCTGTTTTTAACTATTCAAACTGATAAATTCAGGTTTCTTTCGTGCGAAACGGCGATTTATGAGAAATTACGATAAAATTGCTGTTTTAAACTTGCAAAAACATAGAAAAACGCTGTTTTGAATTATTTAAACTGACAAATTCATGTTTCTTTCGTGTGAAACGGCGATTTATGAGAAATGACGATAAAATTGCTGTTTTAAACTTGCAAAAACATAGAAAAACGCTGTTTTGAACTATTAAAACTGACAAATTCATGTTTCTTTCGTGCGAAACGGCGATTTATGAGAAATGACGATAAAATTGCTGTTTTAAACTTGCAAAAACTAGAAAAACGCTGTTTTCAACTATTCAAACTGATAAATTCATGTTTCTTACGTTCGAAACGGTGGATTTTTGTGAAATCACGATAAAATTGCTGTTTTAAACTTGCAAAAACATTAAAAAACGCTGTTTTCAACTATTCAAACTGACACATTCATGTTTCTTCCGTGCGAAACGGCGATTTATGAGAAATTACGATAAAATTGCTGTTTTAAACTTGCAAAAACATAGAAAAACGCTGTTTTGAACTATTCAAACTGATAAATTCATGTTTCTTGCGCTGGAAACTTGTGGATTTTTGTGAAATCACGTTAAAATTGCTGTTCTAAACTTGCAAAAACATTGAAAAACGATGTTTTCAACTATTCAAACTGACAAATTCATGTTTCTTCCGTGCGAAACGGCAATTTATGAGAAATTACGATAAAATTGCTGTTTTAAACTTGCAAAAACATAGAAAAACGCTGTTTTGAACTATTCAAACTGACAAATTCATGTTTCTTTCGTGTGAAACGGCGATTTATGAGAAATGACGTTAAAATTTCTGTTTTAAACTTGCAAAAACAAAGAAAAACGCTGTTTTCAACTATTCAAACTGATAAATTCATGTTTCTTACGTTCCAAACGGTGGATTTTTGTGAAATCACGATAAAATTGCTGTTTTAAACTTGCAAAAACATAGAAAAACGCTGTTTTGAACTATTCAATCTGATAAATTCATATTTCTTACGTTGGAAACGGTGGATTTTTGTGAAATGACGATAAAATTGCTGTTTTAAACTTACAAAAACATTGAAAAACGCTGTTTTCAACTATTCAAACTGTCAAATTCATGTTTCTTCCGTGCGAAACGGCGATTTATGAGAAATTACTATAAAATTGCTGTTTTAAACTTGCAAAAACATAAAAAAACGCTGTTTTGAACTATTCAATCTGACAAATTCATGTTTCTTTCGTGTGAAACGGCGATTTATGAGAAATGACGATAAAATTGCTGTTTTAAACTTGCAAAAACATAGAAAAACGCTGTTTTGAACTATTCAAACTGACAAATTCATGTTTCTTTCGTGTGAAACGGCGATTTATGAGAAATGACGATAAAATTGCTGTTTTAAACTTGCAAAAACATAGAAAAACGCTGTTTTGAACTATTCAAACTGACAAATTCATGTTTCTTCCGTGCGAAACGGCGATTTATGAGAAATGACGATAAAATTGCTGTTTTAAACTTGCAAAAACATAGAAAAACACTGTTTTCAACTATTCAAACTGATAAATTCATGTTTCTTACGTTCCAAACGGTGGATTTTTGTGATATCACGATAAAATTGCTGTTTTAAACTTGCAAAAACATTGAAAAACGCTGTTTTCAACTATTCAAACTGACAAATTCATGTTTCTTCCGTGCGAAACGGCGATTTATGAGAAATTACGATAAAATTGCTATTTTAAACTTGCAAACACTTAGAAAAACGCTGTTTTGAACTATTCAAACTGACAAATTCATGTTTCTTTCGTGTGAAACGGCGATTTATAAGAAATGACGATAAAATTGCTGTTTTAAACTTGCAAAAACATAGAAAAACGCTGTTTTGAACTATTCAAACTGACAAATTCATGTTTCTTTCGTGCGAAACGGCGATTTATGAGAAATGACGATAAAATTGCTGTTTTAAACTTGCATAAACTGTGACGTGGATTGCGTCAACGCAAAAAAAATAAAAGAAATAACCACGGCGTAGACGCGATTGTCATTTACGCACCCTGAGATCTGCTGGTGTGCGGCCGCTAGCTTTTGACAGTGGAGACGGGAGTGGTTCTTAATAATGAGAAAGAAAAAAAAGGGATAAATAGGGCGCCACGTAATTTTTAACGCAAAAATTACGAAAACGACAATAGGTAGTAATAGCTAATTATTTATCTTACCTACCGTAATATCGAGATGCCTGAAAACGTCAAAAAGAAGGTTTTTCAAAAATAAATTATCAATAATTAAAATTGACTCGTTTACTGAAGTTAAAGAAATAAATACAACAAAGTCAAACAGTTTGTGACGCGGGGGAATCCGTAGCCCGATTGACAACTATACGACGCACGGTTGGCCAACGATGGACGTAGGCGAGTTACAGCCAGATGGTCGGGGTACGAACTGTCCGCGACAAAAAAGTCGAATTTACAATTAAATAAATTATTAGTTTTGATGTAGAATATAACAATAATGGAAAAGAAAATTATTATTTTGTATGACAAAGAAATAGTAAAATAACTACGAAAATAATTTGCTCCAAGGCAATCTTGGTAACAATAACAATGCCAAACTTCTATCGATGTTTTCAGTGCAGGAGGTGTTACAAAATATATAAATAAAATTATAAAACTTAGCCAAATATCTTGTGGCGGCTGGTTCCAAGGATGATGGAATTGGGGCAGTCGTTGACCGGATTGCAGGGTGAACCGTGGCGGGCGAACGACAACACACCGGTGACAATGTCCAGAAGATGGCTTGTGGAAGCAAATCGAATAGATCCTCCGTAGAGACAGACTCCTTCTAACATCAAAATGTCCTCAACGAAACACGTGTGATTCGCGAGACACCACACAAAACTATCGAAGCGAGTCACAATTTTATTCCGTTGCTAAATAATCCGCGTACCGCGTAACCGCTCAGGGTTATAGGATAGCTATCGGAAAACGTATTCACTTCCACGTGTAAAAATAATTAATATTGCACGCCGCGACAACAACTGTCTTATTCCAAGACCACCAAATCAATGAATCAAAAACGGAACTTTATTAATTAACCAAAATCCCTCCCAGAAACTATCGCCGGAAGAAAAGGACGAAACAACGTGACGAGAGAGAAGGAGATACATTTTTGGAAGTGACAAAGGTGCAATTAGGATTAGGAAACTCCGAAAAATAAATAAACAAGGAATGCAAAATCTACCATGTATTTAATACGGAAAATAAATATCCTTAGTTTGAATTTAAATTAATTTTAAATGTTATTGTCAAAAATCAAACAACCAAAATGATGCTGCAGTGTAAACAAAGCTTTACTAGCGATTCGCGCTACCGACAAGCTAACGACAAAACAATAAACTATTTTTAATTAATAAACGTCAACAAATTGAGTATCTACAAAGGATCAAGAAAACTAAATTTAGAAAACAAAATAATGAAATTGAATCAATGAATTCAAACGATGAAGCTAACAAGGTAAGTGCAACTCTAATTTTTAAATAAAAATAAAATAATTAAGTTATAGCAAGTTAATTCTGTTTTTAGGTTATTGTGGAAGGAAAACATGAGAAATAGGACAAACTAGGGCAAAGGATAACATGAACAAAATTAGAACGTAACAACTCCCCCCTTCCTAAAGAGAAGGTTGTCAATGACAACAATTGAACTATGATATAACATTTTCGCCGACTGAGTAAGGTTTTAGATCTTTGGCATGCCAAATGCCACAATTTTTCCCAACATCATTTCGAAGTTCATATGTCCACGGAGATAACTTTCTAACGATAATAAAGGGACCGATATATTTTGGAGCTAACGTTGCACTAAAATACTTAGAAGCGTCTGATAATACATAATTTCTACGCCACACTAATTCATTGGGTAAATAGCGCACGTCTCTACGTCTTAAATCATAACGATTCTTAGTCCTTTCATTAGCTTCCTTCAAACGTTCTCTGACTTTACTATAAATATCTTGGAATATTTTTCTATGATTATTTTTATCTTCCAATGAACCTATTCGATCGGGGACCGACTTTAACATTTCGTCCGCAAATGAAATCTCTCTACCAAAGTTTACAAAGAATGGGGAACATTTAGTAGTTTCATGAACCGAGGTACGTAAGGCACAAGATATCTTTTGCAGGTTATCTTCCCATTTACGTTGGTTCTCACCAATGTAAGAGCGGATGCTTTGTTTAAGGGTGGAATGTACTCTTTCAACAGGGTTGGCCTGAGCATGATAGTTAGCATTAAACCTTAACTTGATATTATACGTATCAGCAAGCCGTCTAAATTCTTTCGAACGAAATTGTGTGCCGTTATCAACTAAAATTGATTCCGGGCTTCCGAATAATAGAAATACGCCGTTTTCTAAATGTCTTACGATGGCTGGAGTGGTAGCTTTCCTGAGGGGAAATGTTAAAACAAATTTACTAAATGTATCAACTACGGTCAAAATATATTGATATCCCGAATTTGACTTAATTAAAGGTCCCACCAAATCTAAACTAATTTGTTTCCATGGCCTATCCACGATAAAACGTTGTGCCATAAGCCCAGCAGGTAGTTTTCTTTCCGTTTTATTTGCCGAACAGATTTTACAATTCCTAACATAACGAGCTATATCTGATTTCATGCGTGGCCAATAATATTTTTGTAAAATGCGATTATATGTTTTAAATACACCTAAATGTCCTGAAGTAGGAGCATCATGCATCATTTTTAGAATATTCAATCTTTCTGCCTTAGGTATGACACGTTTCCAATTGTACTCATCACTTTCTAACCCGGGAGTACGATTTTTGTAATAATGATATAACATATCACCATCAACGCGCCAAGCCGGAAATTTTAAAGGATTAGACAAAACCTTAGTTACCATTTTACTGTACCAAGAACAAAATTTCGTCTCACTCTCAATGTTACAACTATCGACAGTGGGTACACTTCTGCTTAAGGCATCTGGAACATGATGTTCGCGTCCTTTCCTATGAATAATTTTGAAGTTATATTGTTGAAGTCGAATAGCCCATCTCGCCAAACGCCCACATGGATCTTTCAAATTATGAAGCCAACACAAACTATGGTGATCAGTCACAACTGTGAAATAAGATCCTTCTACATAGGGTCTCAATTTTTCAATGGCCCACAAAACAGCTAAGCATTCGAGTTCAGTTACAGTATACTTCCGTTCTAAGCGAGTTAATGATCTACTTAAGTAACAAATTACTTTTTCTCCGTCACTGGTAGTCTGAGTCAAAACCGCGCCTAAACCGTATGACGATGCGTCAGTCTGAATCGTAAATGGCAACGAAAAATCTGGACAACTTAATATCGGGGCACTTATAAGGTATTGTTTAATTTTATTCCACGCCTTATTACAATCATCATCCCATTTGAATTTTACAGATTTACGTGTTAGTCTGTTTAAAGGAGCACAAACTTCCGAATAATTTGGAACAAATCTTTTGTACCAACTTGCTACACCGAGCATTCTACGAACTTCAGCCACCGTTTTGGGTATAGGAATTTGCAAAATAGCTGATACCTTTTCTGGATCAACTGCTAGTCCGGTAGCATTAACCACATAGCCTAAGTATTTTAATTCAGGGACAACAAAGGAACATTTTTCTTTATTTAAACTCAAACCTGCGTCTATAAGCCGTTTTAATACTTCCTCGAGTACTTCCAAATGCTTATCAAAAGTATCGGCTATAATGATAATATCGTCTAAGTATTTGAAAACATATGGTTCCAATTCTGGCCCTAAAACTTTATCAATAAACCGCTGAAAAGTTGCTGGTGCTCCATGGAGACCAAAAGCTAACCTGGTAAATTGCCATAAACCACGTCCGGGTACGGTAAAAGCTGTAAATTTTTTAGACTCTTCTGACAAAGGGATGTTCCAGTATGCTGACTTTATATCCAAACTCGAGATAAATTTAGCATTTTTCAATCGGTCTAATATGCTCGACATATAAGGGAGAGGATACGCATCACGTTGAGTTACCGCATTGACCTTTCTAAAATCTACGCAGAAGCGCCATGAACCATCCTTTTTAGGGACCATTAGTATGGGTGAAGCCCAATCTGAATCGGATCTTTCTATGACTCCATCGGCTTCCATTGCTAATATCTGCTTATCTATTTCTGCCTGTACGGCAGGAGAAACGGGATAATATCTCTGCTTGATGGGCATTTGATTAGGATCAGTTAGTCTAATGTGATGTTCTACTTGTTTAGCACAACCTAATTTGTCACTCAATTTCGAAAAATATTTGTCTACTACTTTTCTTAAAGCCTCTGATTGTATTTCGTCTAGCGAAAGTTTCTGATTGTCTATTGATGCTACTTCAGCCTCTCTAACACTAAATTCCCATTTACCGCTACGCAAATCGGGTACTATTCCCATTTGCTTAAAAAAATCTATACCAAATATGAGAGTGTGTGACAAGTCTGGAATAACTAATACTTCAATCCATTCTGTCTTATTCTCAATAGAAAATGGTACATGTACCGAGCCGAGAGCAACAAGTTTTTGTCCATTAGCGACGGTACAGTACGTCTTACAACAAGAATTTAAACCGAACCCAATATTTTGCAAAATATTCCATCCTTTATTACCTACAATTGTGCGCGAGGCACCAGTATCTAATAAACCCGTAATACTATGTCCCAAAATATTTACAGAAAGATAAGGTCTCTCATCATTTCTAACATGAGCAAGGATGAAATCAAGAATCGGATTTATGTTAATGTCGACAGGTGGTAACCGATCTGCTATCACCTGCGGTTGGCTTTTCCCGAACTATTACATTTCTGACAGGACGTCTTAGTGACATTTGGTGTACCACAACCGTAACACTTTTTAACAAAGGACTTAACACAATTTCTCGCGAAATGACCTGGATTACCACAATTAAAGCAATTGAACTCTATATTTCTGCTCTTACGAGAATGATTTGATACAATGACAGAGCTACCGCTATCAGGCTTACGATGGTTTGCATCTTCATTTGAATCGCTGGCCACATAACATAATTCTGGCTCAACGGACCTTTTATTTCTATTGACCGAAGGAGGTACGTATCCATCAATCGTTTCAAATTTTTGCTCCAATCGTCTACCTAGCTTAATTAATTGTTCGATAGATTCAACATCTACAAGCGACAACTGGTGTTGTAATTTGGGGTGAATGTTACGCAAAAGGATTCTAAGTTTACAGTCTTTTGAAACTGTCGTGTTCAATCGGTTAAACATGGTTTCCATAATGGCTACATAAATATCAATACTTTCGTCTGGGCCTTGGCAACGCGATTTAATTTCATCAAACAATCTCTCATCAAAGTCGTATGGTAAGAAAACTGCTCGCAATTGAGTCACCAGTTCCTTCCAACATGAAAATTGTCTTTTATTAGCACGATACCAAATTAATGCTTTGCCTTGAAATAAATCTATCGCGGAATTAAATAACTGAGACTCACTAACATTTCTCGCAATACGAAGCTCATCAACACGTTCCAAAAATGAACCTAGTGACATATCTTTAATATCTCCGGTGAATTTTAAGTTCCAATGTGTAGGCAATATTGTTTTAGGTTTGACCTGCATGGGAGAGATATCTGCACCAGTATCCTCAGTACCTGAACTATCCAAATCGTCTCCATTCGAAGATTCATTATCAATACGTAACGAATTAAAATCTAAAATTCCTGGATGTTTCGGTGTGGACGACTTGATGTTAGTTTTGCATTTACTTGACACATCGGACCACAAGTTCATGATTTGAATCAAAAGTTTCGACCGAATTTGCACTTCATCGGTACTAACCGCTAACATTCGCGTAATTCGATCATAACAATGTGCTGTTTTGGAGGAAATTTTTTTATGACTACTCGAAGACTTGCTTCCATCAAACTGTTCGATTAATTCACTGATTTCGCTAAGGGTCTTTTTAACTGCCTCATGATCCGCAGCAAACGTATACGGGTATGCTGGTAACTTAAACGAAGAATTAAGCTTTTCTAATTTAATCAAATTACGTAATGTTTTACGCCGTGCATCAGCGTCGGTTAAATCAGTAACTCCACGGATTTTCAACTCGTATTGCAATTCATTTTGCGACAATCTATCAATATCTAGTTTAAACTCCATGATAATAAACAAAGAAACCAAAAATATTTAAATTAATTACAATCTACTCTACAGTGCAGCAATAAATATTGACACTATTAAAATTATATATTCAAAGAAATGAAGACAACAGAACTAACTACTTTAATCTTAAGCAATTAACGCGCGCGCACTTAATACGCGAGCCCCTTTATACGCGCTCCCTAAATATGGACGCCTTTAAAACGCGGGCCTAACGTTAACACGCACGCCCTTTACAAGCGAGCCCTTTGCAAGCCCCACGTTGGGCGCCAAATTTGTGACGTGGATTGCGTCAACGCAAAAAAAATAAAAGAAATAACCACGGCGTAGACGCGATTGTCATTTACGCACCCTGAGATCTGCTGGTGTGCGGCCGCTAGCTTTTGACAGTGGAGACGGGAGTGGTTCTTAATAATGAGAAAGAAAAAAAAGGGATAAATAGGGCGCCACGTAATTTTTAACGCAAAAATTACGAAAACGACAATAGGTAGTAATAGCTAATTATTTATCTTACCTACCGTAATATCGAGATGCCTGAAAACGTCAAAAAGAAGGTTTTTCAAAAATAAATTATCAATAATTAAAATTGACTCGTTTACTGAAGTTAAAGAAATAAATACAACAAAGTCAAACAGTTTGTGACGCGGGGGAATCCGTAGCCCGATTGACAACTATACGACGCACGGTTGGCCAACGATGGACGTAGGCGAGTTACAGCCAGATGGTCGGGGTACGAACTGTCCGCGACAAAAAAGTCGAATTTACAATTAAATAAATTATTAGTTTTGATGTAGAATATAACAATAATGGAAAAGAAAATTATTATTTTGTATGACAAAGAAATAGTAAAATAACTACGAAAATAATTTGCTCCAAGGCAATCTTGGTAACAATAACAATGCCAAACTTCTATCGATGTTTTCAGTGCAGGAGGTGTTACAAAATATATAAATAAAATTATAAAACTTAGCCAAATATCTTGTGGCGGCTGGTTCCAAGGATGATGGAATTGGGGCAGTCGTTGACCGGATTGCAGGGTGAACCGTGGCGGGCGAACGACAACACACCGGTGACAATGTCCAGAAGATGGCTTGTGGAAGCAAATCGAATAGATCCTCCGTAGAGACAGACTCCTTCTAACATCAAAATGTCCTCAACGAAACACGTGTGATTCGCGAGACACCACACAAAACTATCGAAGCGAGTCACAATTTTATTCCGTTGCTAAATAATCCGCGTACCGCGTAACCGCTCAGGGTTATAGGATAGCTATCGGAAAACGTATTCACTTCCACGTGTAAAAATAATTAATATTGCACGCCGCGACAACAACTGTCTTATTCCAAGACCACCAAATCAATGAATCAAAAACGGAACTTTATTAATTAACCAAAATCCCTCCCAGAAACTATCGCCGGAAGAAAAGGACGAAACAACGTGACGAGAGAGAAGGAGATACATTTTTGGAAGTGACAAAGGTGCAATTAGGATTAGGAAACTCCGAAAAATAAATAAACAAGGAATGCAAAATCTACCATGTATTTAATACGGAAAATAAATATCCTTAGTTTGAATTTAAATTAATTTTAAATGTTATTGTCAAAAATCAAACAACCAAAATGATGCTGCAGTGTAAACAAAGCTTTACTAGCGATTCGCGCTACCGACAAGCTAACGACAAAACAATAAACTATTTTTAATTAATAAACGTCAACAAATTGAGTATCTACAAAGGATCAAGAAAACTAAATTTAGAAAACAAAATAATGAAATTGAATCAATGAATTCAAACGATGAAGCTAACAAGGTAAGTGCAACTCTAATTTTTAAATAAAAATAAAATAATTAAGTTATAGCAAGTTAATTCTGTTTTTAGGTTATTGTGGAAGGAAAACATGAGAAATAGGACAAACTAGGGCAAAGGATAACATGAACAAAATTAGAACGTAACAAAACATAGAAAAACGCTGTTTTCAACTATTCAAACTGATAAATTCATGTTTCTTACGTTCGAAACGGTGGATTTTTGTGAAATCACGATAAAATTGCTGTTTTAAACTTGCAAAAACATAGAAAAATGCTGTTTTGAACTATTCAAACTGATAAATTCATGTTTCTTACGTAGGAAACGGTGGATTTTTGTAAAATCACGATAAAATTGCTGTTTTAAACTTGCAAAAACATTGAAAAACGCTGTTTTCAACTATTCAAACTGACAAATTCATGTTTCTTCCGTGCGAAACGGCGATTTATGAGAAATTACGATAAAATTGCTGTTTTAAACTTGCAAAAACATAGAAAAACGCTGTTTTGAACTATTCAAACTGGCAAATTCATGTTTCTTTCGTGTGAAACGGCAATTTATGAGAAATGACGATAAAATTAATGTTTTAAACTTGCAAAAACATAGAAAAACGCTGTTTTGAACTATTCAAACTGAGAAATTCATGTTTCTTTCGTGCGAAACGGTGGATTTTTGTGAAATCACGATAAAATTGCTGTTTTAAACTTGCAAAAACATTAAAAAACGCTGTTTTCAACTATTCAAACTGACACATTCATGTTTCTTCCGTGCGAAACGGCGATTTATGAGAAATTACGATAAAATTGCTGTTTTAAACTTGCAAAAACATAGAAAAACGCTGTTTTGAACTATTCAAACTGATAAATTCATGTTTCTTGCGCTGGAAACTTGTGGATTTTTGTGAAATCACGTTAAAATTGCTGTTCTAAACTTGCAAAAACATTGAAAAACGATGTTTTCAACTATTCAAACTGACAAATTCATGTTTCTTCCGTGCGAAACGGCGATTTATGAGAAATTACGATAAAATTGCTGTTTTAAACTTGCAAAAACATAGAAAAACGCTGTTTTGAACTATTCAAACTGATAAATTCATGTTTCTTACGTTGAAAACTTGTGGATTTTTGTGAAATCACGCTAAAATTGCTGTTCTAAACTTGCAAAAACATTGAAAAACGATGTTTTCAACTATTCAAACTGACAAATTCATGTTTCTTCCGTGCAAAACAACGATTTATGAGAAATTACTATAAAATTGCTGTTTTAAACTTGCAAAAACATAGAAAAACGCTGTTTTGAACTATTCAAACTGACAAATTCATGTTTCTTTCGTGTGAAACGGCGATTTTTGAGAAATGACGATAAAATTGCTGTTTTAAACTTGCAAAAACATAGAAAAACGCTGTTTTTAACTATTCAAACTGATAAATTCAGGTTTCTTTCGTGCGAAACGGCGATTTATGAGAAATTACGATAAAATTGCTGTTTTAAACTTGCAAAAACATAGAAAAACGCTGTTTTGAATTATTTAAACTGACAAATTCATGTTTCTTTCGTGTGAAACGGCGATTTATGAGAAATGACGATAAAATTGCTGTTTTAAACTTGCAAAAACATAGAAAAACGCTGTTTTGAACTATTAAAACTGACAAATTCATGTTTCTTTCGTGCGAAACGGCGATTTATGAGAAATGACGATAAAATTGCTGTTTTAAACTTGCAAAAACTAGAAAAACGCTGTTTTCAACTATTCAAACTGATAAATTCATGTTTCTTACGTTCGAAACGGTGGATTTTTGTGAAATCACGATAAAATTGCTGTTTTAAACTTGCAAAAACATTAAAAAACGCTGTTTTCAACTATTCAAACTGACACATTCATGTTTCTTCCGTGCGAAACGGCGATTTATGAGAAATTACGATAAAATTGCTGTTTTAAACTTGCAAAAACATAGAAAAACGCTGTTTTGAACTATTCAAACTGATAAATTCATGTTTCTTGCGCTGGAAACTTGTGGATTTTTGTGAAATCACGTTAAAATTGCTGTTCTAAACTTGCAAAAACATTGAAAAACGATGTTTTCAACTATTCAAACTGACAAATTCATGTTTCTTCCGTGCGAAACGGCAATTTATGAGAAATTACGATAAAATTGCTGTTTTAAACTTGCAAAAACATAGAAAAACGCTGTTTTGAACTATTCAAACTGACAAATTCATGTTTCTTTCGTGTGAAACGGCGATTTATGAGAAATGACGTTAAAATTTCTGTTTTAAACTTGCAAAAACAAAGAAAAACGCTGTTTTCAACTATTCAAACTGATAAATTCATGTTTCTTACGTTCCAAACGGTGGATTTTTGTGAAATCACGATAAAATTGCTGTTTTAAACTTGCAAAAACATAGAAAAACGCTGTTTTGAACTATTCAATCTGATAAATTCATATTTCTTACGTTGGAAACGGTGGATTTTTGTGAAATGACGATAAAATTGCTGTTTTAAACTTACAAAAACATTGAAAAACGCTGTTTTCAACTATTCAAACTGTCAAATTCATGTTTCTTCCATGCGAAACGGCGATTTATGAGAAATTACTATAAAATTGCTGTTTTAAACTTGCAAAAACATAAAAAAACGCTGTTTTGAACTATTCAATCTGACAAATTCATGTTTCTTTCGTGTGAAACGGCGATTTATGAGAAATGACGATAAAATTGCTGTTTTAAACTTGCAAAAACATAGAAAAACGCTGTTTTGAACTATTCAAACTGACAAATTCATGTTTCTTTCGTGTGAAACGGCGATTTATGAGAAATGACGATAAAATTGCTGTTTTAAACTTGCAAAAACATAGAAAAACGCTGTTTTGAACTATTCAAACTGACAAATTCATGTTTCTTTCGTGCGAAACGGCGATTTATGAGAAATGACGATAAAATTGCTGTTTTAAACTTGCAAAAACATAGAAAAACACTGTTTTCAACTATTCAAACTGATAAATTCATGTTTCTTACGTTCCAAACGGTGGATTTTTGTGATATCACGATAAAATTGCTGTTTTAAACTTGCAAAAACATTGAAAAACGCTGTTTTCAACTATTCAAACTGACAAATTCATGTTTCTTCCGTGCGAAACGGCGATTTATGAGAAATTACGATAAAATTGCTATTTTAAACTTGCAAACACTTAGAAAAACGCTGTTTTGAACTATTCAAACTGACAAATTCATGTTTCTTTCGTGTGAAACGGCGATTTATAAGAAATGACGATAAAATTGCTGTTTTAAACTTGCAAAAACATAGAAAAACGCTGTTTTGAACTATTCAAACTGACAAATTCATGTTTCTTTCGTGCGAAACGGCGATTTATGAGAAATGACGATAAAATTGCTGTTTTAAACTTGCATAAACATAGAAAAACGCTGTTTTCAATTATTCAAACTGATAAATTCATGTTTCTTACGTTCGAAACGGTGGATTTTTGTGAAATCACGATAAAATTGCTGTTTTAAACTTGCAAAAACATAGAAAAATGCTGTTTTGAACTATTCAAACTGATAAATTCATGTTTCTTACGTTGGAAACGGTGGATTTTTGTAAAATCACGATAAAATTGCTGTTTTAAACTTGCAAAAACATTGAAAAACGCTGTTTTCAACTATTCAAACTGACAAATTCATGTTTCTTCCGTGCGAAACGGCGATTTATGAGAAATTACGATAAAATTGCTGTTTTAAACTTGCAAAAACATAGAAAAACGCTGTTTTGAACTATTCAAACTGGCAAATTCATGTTTCTTTCGTGTGAAACGGCAATTTATGAGAAATGACGATAAAATTAATGTTTTAAACTTGCAAAAACATAGAAAAACGCTGTTTTGAACTATTCAAACTGAGAAATTCATGTTTCTTTCGTGCGAAACGGCGATTTATGAGAAATGATGATAAAATTGCTGTTTTAAACTTGCAAAAACATAGAAAAACGCTGTTTTGAACTATTCAAACTGACAAATTCATGTTTCTTTCGTGTGAAACGGCGATTTTTGAGAAATGACGATAAAATTGCTGTTTTAAACTTGCAAAAACATAGAAAAACGCTGTTTTTAACTATTCAAACTGATAAATTCAGGTTTCTTTCGTGCGAAACGGCGATTTATGAGAAATTACGATAAAATTGCTGTTTTAAACTTGCAAAAACATAGAAAAACGCTGTTTTGAATTATTTAAACTGACAAATTCATGTTTCTTTCGTGTGAAACGGCGATTTATGAGAAATGACGATAAAATTGCTGTTTTAAACTTGCAAAAACATAGAAAAACGCTGTTTTGAACTATTAAAACTGACAAATTCATGTTTCTTTCGTGCGAAACGGCGATTTATGAGAAATGACGATAAAATTGCTGTTTTAAACTTGCAAAAACTAGAAAAACGCTGTTTTCAACTATTCAAACTGATAAATTCATGTTTCTTACGTTCGAAACGGTGGATTTTTGTGAAATCACGATAAAATTGCTGTTTTAAACTTGCAAAAACATTAAAAAACGCTGTTTTCAACTATTCAAACTGACACATTCATGTTTCTTCCGTGCGAAACGGCGATTTATGAGAAATTACGATAAAATTGCTGTTTTAAACTTGCAAAAACATAGAAAAACGCTGTTTTGAACTATTCAAACTGATAAATTCATGTTTCTCGCGCTGGAAACTTGTGGATTTTTGTGAAATCACGTTAAAATTGCTGTTTTAAACTTGCAAAAACATTGAAAAACGATGTTTTAAACTATTCAAACTGACAAATTCATGTTTCTTCCGTGCGAAACGGCGATTTATGAGAAATTACGATAAAATTGCTGTTTTAAACTTGCAAAAACATAGAAAAACGCTGTTTTGAACTATTCAAACTGACAAATTCATGTTTCTTTCGTGTGAAACGGCGATTTATGAGAAATGACGATAAAATTGCTGTTTTCAACTTACAAAAACATAGAAAACGCTGTTTTGAACTATTCAAACTGACAAATTCATCTCTTTCGTGCGAAACGGCGATTTATGAGAAATGACGTTAAAATTGCTGTTTTAAACTTGCAAAAACAAAGAAAAACGCTGTTTTCAACTATTCAAACTGATAAATTCATGTTTTTTACGTTCCAAACGGTGGATTTTTGTGAAATCACGATAAAATTGCTGTTTTAAACTTGCAAAAACATAGAAAAACGCTGTTTTGAACTATTCAAACTGATAAATTCATATTTCTTACGTTGGAAACGGTGGATTTTTGTGAAATCACGATAAAATTGCTGTTTTAAACTTACAAAAACATTGAAAAACGCTGTTTTCAACTATTCAAACTGTCAAATTCATGTTTCTTCCGTGCGAAACGGCGATTTATGAGAAATTACTATAAAATTGCTGTTTTAAACTTGCAAAAACATAAAAAAACGCTGTTTTGAACTATTCAATCTGACAAATTCATGTTTCTTTCGTGTGAAACGGCGATTTATGAGAAATGACGATAAAATTGCTGTTTTAAACTTGCAAAAACATAGAAAAACGCTGTTTTGAACTATTCAAACTGACAAATTCATGTTTCTTTCGTGTGAAACGGCGATTTATGAGAAATGACGATAAAATTGCTGTTTTAAACTTGCAAAAACATAGAAAAACGCTGTTTTGAACTATTCAAACTGACAAATTCATGTTTCTTTCGTGCGAAACGGCGATTTATGAGAAATGACGATAAAATTGCTGTTTTAAACTTGCAAAAACATAGAAAAACACTGTTTTCAACTATTCAAACTGATAAATTCATGTTTCTTACGTTCCAAACGGTGGATTTTTGTGATATCACGATAAAATTGCTGTTTTAAACTTGCAAAAACATTGAAAAACGCTGTTTTCAACTATTCAAACTGACAAATTCATGTTTCTTCCGTGCGAAACGGCGATTTATGAGAAATTACGATAAAATTGCTATTTTAAACTTGCAAACACTTAGAAAAACGCTGTTTTGAACTATTCAAACTGACAAATTCATGTTTCTTTCGTGTGAAACGGCGATTTATAAGAAATGACGATAAAATTGCTGTTTTAAACTTGCAAAAACATAGAAAAACGCTGTTTTGAACTATTCAAACTGACAAATTCATGTTTCTTTCGTGCGAAACGGCGATTTATGAGAAATGACGATAAAATTGCTGTTTTAAACTTGCAAAAACATAGAAAAACGCTGTTTTCAACTATTCAAACTGATAAATTCATGTTTCTTACGTTCGAAACGGTGGATTTTTGTGAAATCACGATAAAATTGCTGTTTTAAACTTGCAAAAACATAGAAAAATGCTGTTTTGAACTATTCAAGCTGATAAATTCATATTTCTTACGTTGGAAACGGTGGATTTTTGTAAAATCACGATAAAATTGCTGTTTTAAACTTGCAAAAACATTGAAAAACGCTGTTTTCAACTATTCAAACTGACAAATTCATGTTTCTTCCGTGCGAAACGGCGATTTATGAGAAATTACGATAAAATTGCTGTTTTAAACTTGCAAAAACATAGAAAAACGCTGTTTTGAACTATTCAAACTGGCAAATTCATGTTTCTTTCGTGTGAAACGGCAATATATGAGAAATGACGAAAAAATTGCTGTTTTAAACTTGCAAAAACATAGAAAAACGCTGTTTTGAACTATTCAAACTGATAAATTCAGGTTTCTTTCGTGCGAAACGGCGATTTATGAGAAATTACGATAAAATTGCTGTTTTAAACTTGCAAAAACATAGAAAAACGCTGTTTTGAATTATTTAAACTGACAAATTCATGTTTCTTTCGTGTGAAACGGCGATTTATGAGAAATGACGATAAAATTGCTGTTTTAAACTTGCAAAAACATAGAAAAACGCTGTTTTGAACTATTAAAACTGACAAATTCATGTTTCTTTCGTGCGAAACGGCGATTTATGAGAAATGACGATAAAATTGCTGTTTTAAACTTGCAAAAACTAGAAAAACGCTGTTTTCAACTATTCAAACTGATAAATTCATGTTTCTTACGTTCGAAACGGTGGATTTTTGTGAAATCACGATAAAATTGCTGTTTTAAACTTGCAAAAACATTAAAAAACGCTGTTTTCAACTATTCAAACTGACACATTCATGTTTCTTCCGTGCGAAACGGCGATTTATGAGAAATTACGATAAAATTGCTGTTTTAAACTTGCAAAAACATAGAAAAACGCTGTTTTGAACTATTCAAACTGATAAATTCATGTTTCTTGCGCTGGAAACTTGTGGATTTTTGTGAAATCACGTTAAAATTGCTGTTTTAAACTTGCAAAAACATTGAAAAACGATGTTTTAAACTATTCAAACTGACAAATTCATGTTTCTTCCGTGCGAAACGGCGATTTATGAGAAATTACGATAAAATTGCTGTTTTAAACTTGCAAAAACATAGAAAAACGCTGTTTTGAACTATTCAAACTTACAAATTCATGTTTCTTTCGTGTGAAACGGCGATTTATGAGAAATGACGATAAAATTGCTGTTTTCAACTTACAAAAACATAGGAAAACGCTGTTTTGAACTATTCAAACTGACAAATTCATCTCTTTCGTGCGAAACGGCGATTTATGAGAAATGACGTTTAAAATTGCTGTTTTAAACTTGCAAAAACAAAGAAAAACGCTGTTTTCAACTATTCAAACTGATAAATTCATGTTTCTTACGTTCCAAACGGTGGATTTTTGTGAAATCACGATAAAATTGCTGTTTTAAACTTGCAAAAAACATAGAAAAACGCTGTTTTGAACTATTCAAACTGATAAATTCATATTTCTTACGTTGGAAACGGTGGATTTTTGTGAAATCACGATAAAATTGCTGTTTTAAACTTACAAAAACATTGAAAAACGCTGTTTTCAACTATTCAAACTGTCAAATTCATGTTTCTTCCGTGCGAAACGGCGATTTATGAGAAATTACTATAAAATTGCTGTTTTAAACTTGCAAAAACATAAAAAAAACGCTGTTTTGAACTATTCAATCTGACAAATTCATGTTTCTTTCGTGTGAAACGGCGATTTATGAGAAATGACGATAAAATTGCTGTTTTAAACTTGCAAAAACATAGAAAAACGCTGTTTTGAACTATTCAAACTGACAAATTCATGTTTCTTTCGTGTGAAACGGCGATTTATGAGAAATGACGATAAAATTGCTGTTTTAAACTTGCAAAAACATAGAAAAACGCTGTTTTGAACTATTCAAACAGACAAATTCATGTTTCTTTCGCGCGAAACGGCGATTTATGAGAAATGACGATAAAATTGCTGTTTTAAACTTGCAAAAACATAGAAAAACACTGTTTTCAACTATTCAAACTGATAAATTCATGTTTCTTACGTTCCAAACGGTGGATTTTTGTGATATCACGATAAAATTGCTGTTTTAAACTTGCAAAAACATTGAAAAACGCTGTTTTCAACTATTCAAACTGACAAATTCATGTTTCTTCCGTGCGAAACGGCGATTTATGAGAAATTACGATAAAATTGCTATTTTAAACTTGCAAACACTTAGAAAAACGCTGTTTTGAACTATTCAAACTGACAAATTCATGTTTCTTTCGTGTGAAACGGCGATTTATAAGAAATGACGATAAAATTGCTGTTTTAAACTTGCAAAAACATAGAAAAACGCTGTTTTGAACTATTCAAACTGACAAATTCATGTTTCTTTCGTGCGAAACGGCGATTTATGAGAAATGACGATAAAATTGCTGTTTTAAACTTGCAAAAACATAGAAAAACGCTGTTTTCAACTATTCAAACTGATAAATTCATGTTTCTTACGTTCGAAACGGTGGATTTTTGTGAAATCACGATAAAATTGCTGTTTTAAACTTGCAAAAACATAGAAAAATGCTGTTTTGAACTATTCAAACTGATAAATTCATATTTCTTACGTTGGAAACGGTGGATTTTTGTAAAATCACGATAAAATTGCTGTTTTAAACTTGCAAAAACATTGAAAAACGCTGTTTTCAACTATTCAAACTGACAAATTCATGTTTCTTCCGTGCGAAACGGCGATTTATGAGAAATTACGATAAAATTGCTGTTTTAAACTTGCAAAAACATAGAAAAACGCTGTTTTGAACTATTCAAACTGGCAAATTCATGTTTCTTTCGTGTGAAACGGCAATTTATGAGAAATGACGAAAAAATTGCTGTTTTAAACTTGCAAAAACATAGAAAAACGCTGTTTTGAACTATTCAAACTGAGAAATTCATGTTTCTTTCGTGCGAAACGGCGATTTATGAGAAATGACGATAAAATTGCTGTTTTGAACTTGCAAAAACATAGAAAAACGCTGTTTTGAACTATTCAAACTGACAAATTCATGTTTCTTTCGTGCGAAACGGCGATTTATGAGAAATGACGATAAAATTGCTGTTTTAAACTTGCAAAAACTAGAAAAACGCTGTTTTCAACTATTCAAACTGATAAATTCATGTTTCTTACGTTCGAAACGGTGGATTTTTGTGAAATCACGATAAAATTGCTGTTTTAAACTTGGAAAAACATTAAAAAACGCTGTTTTCAACTATTTAAACTGATAAATTCATCTTTCTTCCGTGCGAAACGGCGATTTATGAGAAATTACGATAAAATTGCTGTTTTAAACTTGCAAAAACATAGAAAAACGCTGTTTTGAACTATTCAAACTGATTAATTCATGTTTCTTACGTTGGAAACTTGTTGATTTTTGTGAAATCACGTTAAAATTGCTGTTCTAAACTTGCAAAAACATTGAAAAACGATGTTTTCAACTATTCAAACTGACAAATTCATGTTTCTTCCGTGCAAAACAACGATTTATGAGAAATTACTATAAAATTGCTGTTTTAAACTTGCAAAAACATAGAAAAACGCTGTTTTCAACTATTCAAACTGATAAATTCATGTTTC
Organism: Poecilus cupreus; assembly: GCA_963942605.1. Lineage (NCBI taxonomy): Eukaryota > Metazoa > Arthropoda > Insecta > Coleoptera > Carabidae > Poecilus > Poecilus cupreus. Next base: position 79,532 of record CAWWDY010001965.1, read on the forward strand.
TTACGTTCGAAACGGTGGATTTTTGTGAAATCACGATAAAATTGCTGTTTTAAACTTGCAAAAACATAGAAAAATGCTGTTTTGAACTATTCAAACTGATAAATTCATGTTTCTTACGTTGGAACCAGTGGATTTTTGTAAAATCACGATAAAATTGCTGTTTTAAACTTGCAAAAACATTGAAAAACGCTGTTTTCAACTATTCAAACTGACAAATTCATGTTTCTTCCGTGCGAAACGGCGATTTATGAGAAATTACGATAAAATTGCTGTTTTAAACTTGCAAAAACATAGAAAAACGCTGTTTTGAACTATTCAAACTGGCAAATTCATGTTTCTTTCGTGTGAAACGGCAATTTATGAGAAATGACGATAAAATTAATGTTTTAAACTTGCAAAAACATAGAAAAACGCTGTTTTGAACTATTCAAACTGAGAAATTCATGTTTCTTTCGTGCGAAACGGCGATTTATGAGAAATGATGATAAAATTGCTGTTTTAAACTTGCAAAAACATAGAAAAACGCTGTTTTGAACTATTCAAACTGACAAATTCATGTTTCTTTCGTGCGAAACGGCGATTTATGAGAAATGACGATAAAATTGCTGTTTTAAACTTGCAAAAACTAGAAAAACGCTGTTTTCAACTATTCAAACTGATAAATTCATGTTTCTTACGTTCGAAACGGTGGATTTTTGTGAAATCACGATAAAATTGCTGTTTTAAACTTGCAAAAACATTAAAAAACGCTGTTTTCAACTATTCAAACTGACAAATTCATGTTTCTTTCGTGCAAAACGGCAATTTATGAGAAATTACGATAAAATTGCTGTTTTAAACTTGCAAAAACATAGAAAAACGCTGTTTTGAACTATTCAAACTGATAAATTCATGTTTCTTACGTTGAAAACTTGTGGATTTTTGTGAAATCACGCTAAAATTGCTGTTCTAAACTTGCAAAAACATTGAAAAACGATGTTTTCAACTATTAAAACTGATAAATTCATGTTTCTTACGTTCGAAACGGTGGATTTTTGTGAAATCACGATAAAATTGCTGTTTTAAACTTGCAAAAACATAGAAAAATGCTGTTTTGAACTATTCAAACTGATAAATTCATATTTCTTACGTTGGAAACGGTGGATTTTTGTAAAATCACGATAAAATTGCTGTTTTAAACTTGCAAAAACATTGAAAAAACGCTGTTTTCAACTATTCAAACTGACAAATTCATGTTTCTTCCGTGCGAAACGGCGATTTATGAGAAATTACGATTAAATTGCTGTTTTAAACTTGCAAAAACATAGAAAAACGCTGTTTTGAACTATTCAAACTGACAAAATTCATGTTTCTTTCGTGTGAAATGGCGATTTATAAGAAATGACGATAAAATTGCTGTTTTAAACTTGCAAAAACATAGAAAAAACGCTGTTTTGAACTATTCAAACTGACAAATTCATGTTTCTTTTCGTGCGAAACGGCGATTTATGAGAAATGACGATAAAATTGCTGTTTTAAACTTGCAAAAACATAGAAAAACGCTGTTTTCAACTATTCAAACTGATAAATTCATGTTTCTTACGTTCGAAACGGTGGATTTTTGTGAAATCACGATAAAATTGCTGTTTTAAACTTGCAAAAACATAGAAAAATGCTGTTTTGAACTATTCAAACTGATAAATTCATATTTCTTACGTTGGAAACGGTGGATTTTTGTAAAATCACGATAAAATTGCTGTTTTAAACTTGCAAAAACATTGAAAAACGCTGTTTTCAACTATTCAAACTGACAAATTCATGTTTCTTCCGTGCGAAACGGCGATTTATGAGAAATTACGATAAAATTGCTGTTTTAAACTTGCAAAAACATAGAAAAACGCTGTTTTGAACTATTCAAACTGGCAAATTCATGTTTCTTTCGTGTGAAACGGCAATTTATGAGAAATGACGAAAAAATTGCTGTTTTAAACTTGCAAAAACATAGAAAAACGCTGTTTTGAACTATTCAAACTGAGAAATTCATGTTTCTTTCGTGCGAAACGGCGATTTATGAGAAATGACGATAAAATTGCTGTTTTGAACTTGCAAAAACATAGAAAAACGCTGTTTTGAACTATTCAAACTGACAAATTCATGTTTCTTTCGTGCGAAACGGCGATTTATGAGAAATGACGATAAAATTGCTGTTTTAAACTTGCAAAAACTAGAAAAACGCTGTTTTCAACTATTCAAACTGATAAATTCATGTTTCTTACGTTCGAAACGGTGGATTTTTGTGAAATCACGATAAAATTGCTGTTTTAAACTTGGAAAAACATTAAAAAACGCTGTTTTCAACTATTTAAACTGACAAATTCATCTTTCTTCCGTGCGAAACGGCGATTTATGAGGAAATTACGATAAAATTGCTGTTTTAAACTTGCAAAAACATAGAAAAACGCTGTTTTGAAACTATTCAAACTGATTAATTCATGTTTCTTACGTTGGAAACTTGTGGATTTTTGTGAAATCACGTTAAAATTGCTGTTCTAAACTTGCAAAAACATTGAAAAACGATGTTTTCAACTATTCAAACTGACAAATTCATGTTTCTTCCGTGCAAAACAACGATTTATGAGAAATTACTATAAAATTGCTGTTTTAAACTTGCAAAAACATAGAAAAAACGCTGTTTTCAACTATTCAAACTGATAAATTCATGTTTCTTACGTTCGAAACGGTGGATTTTTGTGAAATCACGATAAAATTGCTGTTTTAAACTTGCAAAAACATAGAAAAATGCTGTTTTGAACTATTCAAACTGATAAATTCATGTTTCTTACGTTGGAACCAGTGGATTTTTGTAAAATCACGATAAAATTGCTGTTTTAAACTTGCAAAAACATTGAAAAACGCTGTTTTCAACTATTCAAACTGACAAATTCATGTTTCTTCCGTGCGAAACGGCGATTTATGAGAAATTACGATAAAATTGCTGTTTTAAACTTGCAAAAACATAGAAAAACGCTGTTTTGAACTATTCAAACTGGCAAATTCATGTTTCTTTCGTGTGAAACGGCAATTTATGAGAAATGACGATAAAATTAATGTTTTAAACTTGCAAAAACATAGAAAAACGCTGTTTTGAACTATTCAAACTGAGAAATTCATGTTTCTTTCGTGCGAAACGGCGATTTATGAGAAATGATGATAAAATTGCTGTTTTAAACTTGCAAAAACATAGAAAAACGCTGTTTTGAACTATTAAAACTGACAAATTCATGTTTCTTTCGTGCGAAACGGCGATTTATGAGAAATGACGATAAAATTGCTGTTTTAAACTTGCAAAAACTAGAAAAACGCTGTTTTCAACTATTCAAACTGATAAATTCATGTTTCTTACGTTCGAAACGGTGGATTTTTGTGAAATCACGATAAAATTGCTGTTTTAAACTTGCAAAAACATTAAAAAACGCTGTTTTCAACTATTCAAACTGACAAATTCATGTTTCTTCCGTGCGAAACGGCAATTTATGAGAAATTACGATAAAATTGCTGTTTTAAACTTGCAAAAACATAGAAAAACGCTGTTTTGAACTATTCAAACTGATAAATTCATGTTTCTTACGTTGAAAACTTGTGGATTTTTGTTAAATCACGCTAAAATTGCTGTTCTAAACTTGCAAAAACATTAAAAAACGATGTTTTCAACTATTAAAACTGATAAATTCTTGTTTCTTACGTTCGAAACGGTGGATTTTTGTGAAATCACGATAAAATTGCTGTTTTAAACTTGCAAAAACATAGAAAAATGCTGTTTTGAACTATTCAAACTGATAAATTCATATTTCTTACGTTGGAAACGGTGGATTTTTGTAAAATCACGATAAAATTGCTGTTTTAAACTTGCAAAAACATTGAAAAACGCTGTTTTCAACTATTCAAACTGACAAATTCATGTTTCTTCCGTGCGAAACGGCGATTTATGAGAAATTACGATTAAATTGCTGTTTTAAACTTGCAAAAACATAGAAAAACGCTGTTTTGAACTATTCAAACTGACAAATTCATGTTTCTTTCGTGTGAAATGGCGATTTATAAGAAATGACGATAAAATTGCTGTTTTAAACTTGCAAAAACATAGAAAAACGCTGTTTTGAACTATTCAAACTGACAAATTCATGTTTCTTTCGTGCGAAACGGCGATTTATGAGAAATGACGATAAAATTGCTGTTTTAAACTTGCAAAAACATAGAAAAACGCTGTTTTCAACTATTCAAACTGATAAATTCATGTTTCTTACGTTCGAAACGGTGGATTTTTGTGAAATCACGATAAAATTGCTGTTTTAAACTTGCAAAAACATAGAAAAATGCTGTTTTGAACTATTCAAACTGATAAATTCATATTTCTTACGTTGGAAACGGTGGATTTTTGTAAAATCACGATAAAATTGCTGTTTTAAACTTGCAAAAACATTGAAAAACGCTGTTTTCAACTATTCAAACTGACAAATTCATGTTTCTTCCGTGCGAAACGGCGATTTATGAGAAATTACGATAAAATTGCTGTTTTAAACTTGCAAAAACATAGAAAAACGCTGTTTTGAACTATTCAAACTGGCAAATTCATGTTTCTTTCGTGTGAAACGGCAATTTATGAGAAATGACGAAAAAATTGCTGTTTTAAACTTGCAAAAACATAGAAAAACGCTGTTTTGAACTATTCAAACTGAGAAATTCATGTTTCTTTCGTGCGAAACGGCGATTTATGAGAAATGACGATAAAATTGCTGTTTTGAACTTGCAAAAACATAGAAAAACGCTGTTTTGAACTATTCAAACTGACAAATTCATGTTTCTTTCGTGCGAAACGGCGATTTATGAGAAATGACGATAAAATTGCTGTTTTAAACTTGCAAAAACTAGAAAAACGCTGTTTTCAACTATTCAAACTGATAAATTCATGTTTCTTACGTTCGAAACGGTGGATTTTTGTGAAATCACGATAAAATTGCTGTTTTAAACTTGGAAAAACATTAAAAAACGCTGTTTTCAACTATTTAAACTGACAAATTCATCTTTCTTCCGTGCGAAACGGCGATTTATGAGAAATTACGATAAAATTGCTGTTTTAAACTTGCAAAAACATAGAAAAACGCTGTTTTGAACTATTCAAACTGATTAATTCATGTTTCTTACGTTGGAAACTTGTGGATTTTTGTGAAATCACGTTAAAATTGCTGTTCTAAACTTGCAAAAACATTGAAAAACGATGTTTTCAACTATTCAAACTGACAAATTCATGTTTCTTCCGTGCAAAACAACGATTTATGAGAAATTACTATAAAATTGCTGTTTTAAACTTGCAAAAACATAGAAAAACGCTGTTTTCAACTATTCAAACTGATAAATTCATGTTTCTTACGTTCGAAACGGTGGATTTTTGTGAAATCACGATAAAATTGCTGTTTTAAACTTGCAAAAACATAGAAAAATGCTGTTTTGAACTATTCAAACTGATAAATTCATGTTTCTTACGTTGGAACCAGTGGATTTTTGTAAAATCACGATAAAATTGCTGTTTTAAACTTGCAAAAACATTGAAAAACGCTGTTTTCAACTATTCAAACTGACAAATTCATGTTTCTTCCGTGCGAAACGGCGATTTATGAGAAATTACGATAAAATTGCTGTTTTAAACTTGCAAAAACATAGAAAAACGCTGTTTTGAACTATTCAAACTGGCAAATTCATGTTTCTTTCGTGTGAAACGGCAATTTATGAGAAATGACGATAAAATTAATGTTTTAAACTTGCAAAAACATAGAAAAACGCTGTTTTGAACTATTCAAACTGAGAAATTCATGTTTCTTTCGTGCGAAACGGCGATTTATGAGAAATGATGATAAAATTGCTGTTTTAAACTTGCAAAAACATAGAAAAACGCTGTTTTGAACTATTAAAACTGACAAATTCATGTTTCTTTCGTGCGAAACGGCGATTTATGAGAAATGACGATAAAATTGCTGTTTTAAACTTGCAAAAACTAGAAAAACGCTGTTTTCAACTATTCAAACTGATAAATTCATGTTTCTTACGTTCGAAACGGTGGATTTTTGTGAAATCACGATAAAATTGCTGTTTTAAACTTGCAAAAACATTAAAAAACGCTGTTTTCAACTATTCAAACTGACAAATTCATGTTTCTTCCGTGCGAAACGGCAATTTATGAGAAATTACGATAAAATTGCTGTTTTAAACTTGCAAAAACATAGAAAAACGCTGTTTTGAACTATTCAAACTGATAAATTCATGTTTCTTACGTTGAAAACTTGTGGATTTTTGTTAAATCACGCTAAAATTGCTGTTCTAAACTTGCAAAAACATTAAAAAACGATGTTTTCAACTATTAAAACTGATAAATTCTTGTTTCTTACGTTCGAAACGGTGGATTTTTGTGAAATCACGATAAAATTGCTGTTTTAAACTTGCAAAAACATAGAAAAATGCTGTTTTGAACTATTCAAACTGATAAATTCATATTTCTTACGTTGGAAACGGTGGATTTTTGTAAAATCACGATAAAATTGCTGTTTTAAACTTGCAAAAACATTGAAAAACGCTGTTTTCAACTATTCAAACTGACAAATTCATGTTTCTTCTGTGCGAAACGGCGATTTATGAGAAATTACGATTAAATTGCTGTTTTAAACTTGCAAAAACATAGAAAAACGCTGTTTTGAACTATTAAAACTGGCAAATTCATGTTTCTTTCGTGTGAAACGGCAATTTATGAGAAATGACGATAAAATTAATGTTTTAAACTTGCAAAAACATAGAAAAACGCTGTTTTGAACTATTCAAACTGAGAAATTCATGTTTCTTTCGTGCGAAACGGCGATTTATGAGAAATGATGATAAAATTGCTGTTTTAAACTTGCAAAAACATTAAAAAACGCTGTTTTCAACTATTCAAACTGACAAATTCATGTTTCTTCCGTGCGAAACGGCAATTTATGAGAAATTACGATAAAATTGCTGTTTTAAACTTGCAAAAACATAGAAAAACGCTGTTTTGAACTATTCAAACTGATAAATTCATGTTTCTTACGTTGAAAACTTGTGGATTTTTGTGAAATCACGCTAAAATTGCTGTTCTAAACTTGCAAAAACATTGAAAAACGATGTTTTCAACTATTCAAACTGATAAATTCATGTTTCTTACGTTCGAAACGGTGGATTTTTGTGAAATCACGATAAAATTGCTGTTTTAAACTTGCAAAAACATAGAAAAATGCTGTTTTGAACTATTCAAACTGATAAATTCATATTTCTTACGTTGGAAACGGTGGATTTTTGTAAAATCACGATAAAATTGCTGTTTTAAACTTGCAAAAACATTGAAAAACGCTGTTTTCAACTATTCAAACTGACAAATTCATGTTTCTTCCGTGCGAAACGGCGATTTATGAGAAATAACGATAAAATTGCTGTTTTAAACTTGCAAAAACATAGAAAAACGCTGTTTTGAACTATTCAAACTGGCAAATTCATGTTTCTTTCGTGTGAAACGGCAATTTATGAGAAATGACGATAAAATTAATGTTTTAAACTTGCAAAAACATAGAAAAACGCTGTTTTGAACTATTCAAACTGAGAAATTCATGTTTCTTTCGTGCGAAACGGCGATTTATGAGAAATGATGATAAAATTGCTGTTTTAAACTTGCAAAAACATAGAAAAACGCTGTTTTGAACTATTCAAACTGACAAATTCATGTTTCTTTCGTGCGAAACGGCGATTTATGAGAAATGACGATAAAATTGCTGTTTTAAACTTGCAAAAACTAGAAAAACGCTGTTTTCAACTATTCAAACTGATAAATTCATGTTTCTTACGTTCGAAACGGTGGATTTTTGTGAAATCACGATAAAATTGCTGTTTTAAACTTGCAAAAACATTAAAAAACGCTGTTTTCAACTATTCAAACTGACAAATTCATGTTTCTTCCGTGCAAAACGGCAATTTATGAGAAATTACGATAAAATTGCTGTTTTAAACTTGCAAAAACATAGAAAAACGCTGTTTTGAACTATTCAAACTGATAAATTCATGTTTCTTACGTTGAAAACTTGTGGATTTTTGTGAAATCACGCTAAAATTGCTGTTCTAAACTTGCAAAAACATTGAAAAACGATGTTTTCAACTATTAAAACTGATAAATTCATGTTTCTTACGTTCGAAACGGTGGATTTTTGTGAAATCACGATAAAATTGCTGTTTTAAACTTGCAAAAACATAGAAAAATGCTGTTTTGAACTATTCAAACTGATAAATTCATATTTCTTACGTTGGAAACGGTGGATTTTTGTAAAATCACGATAAAATTGCTGTTTTAAACTTGCAAAAACATTGAAAAACGCTGTTTTCAACTATTCAAACTGACAAATTCATGTTTCTTCCGTGCGAAACGGCGATTTATGAGAAATTACGATTAAATTGCTGTTTTAAACTTGCAAAAACATAGAAAAACGCTGTTTTGAACTATTCAAACTGACAAATTCATGTTTCTTTCGTGTGAAACGGCGATTTATAAGAAATGACGATAAAATTGCTGTTTTAAACTTGCAAAAACATAGAAAAACGCTGTTTTGAACTATTCAAACTGACAAATTCATGTTTCTTTCGTGCGAAACGGCGATTTATGAGAAATGACGATAAAATTGCTGTTTTAAACTTGCAAAAACATAGAAAAACGCTGTTTTCAACTATTCAAACTGATAAATTCATGTTTCTTACGTTCGAAACGGTGGATTTTTGTGAAATCACGATAAAATTGCTGTTTTAAACTTGCAAAAACATAGAAAAATGCTGTTTTGAACTATTCAAACTGATAAATTCATATTTCTTACGTTGGAAACGGTGGATTTTTGTAAAATCACGATAAAATTGCTGTTTTAAACTTGCAAAAACATTGAAAAACGCTGTTTTCAACTATTCAAACTGACAAATTCATGTTTCTTCCGTGCGAAACGGCGATTTATGAGAAATTACGATAAAATTGCTGTTTTAAACTTGCAAAAACATAGAAAAACGCTGTTTTGAACTATTCAAACTGGCAAATTCATGTTTCTTTCGTGTGAAACGGCAATTTATGAGAAATGACGAAAAAATTGCTGTTTTAAACTTGCAAAAACATAGAAAAACGCTGTTTTGAACTATTCAAACTGAGAAATTCATGTTTCTTTCGTGCGAAACGGCGATTTATGAGAAATGACGATAAAATTGCTGTTTTGAACTTGCAAAAACATAGAAAAACGCTGTTTTGAACTATTCAAACTGACAAATTCATGTTTCTTTCGTGCGAAACGGCGATTTATGAGAAATGACGATAAAATTGCTGTTTTAAACTTGCAAAAACTAGAAAAACGCTGTTTTCAACTATTCAAACTGATAAATTCATGTTTCTTACGTTCGAAACGGTGGATTTTTGTGAAATCACGATAAAATTGCTGTTTTAAACTTGGAAAAACATTAAAAAACGCTGTTTTCAACTATTTAAACTGACAAATTCATCTTTCTTCCGTGCGAAACGGCGATTTATGAGAAATTACGATAAAATTGCTGTTTTAAACTTGCAAAAACATAGAAAAACGCTGTTTTGAACTATTCAAACTGATTAATTCATGTTTCTTACGTTGGAAACTTGTGGATTTTTGTGAAATCACGTTAAAATTGCTGTTCTAAACTTGCAAAAACATTGAAAAACGATGTTTTCAACTATTCAAACTGACAAATTCATGTTTCTTCCGTGCAAAACAACGATTTATGAGAAATTACTATAAAATTGCTGTTTTAAACTTGCAAAAACATAGAAAAACGCTGTTTTCAACTATTCAAACTGATAAATTCATGTTTCTTACGTTCGAAACGGTGGATTTTTGTGAAATCACGATAAAATTGCTGTTTTAAACTTGCAAAAACATAGAAAAATGCTGTTTTGAACTATTCAAACTGATAAATTCATGTTTCTTACGTTGGAACCAGTGGATTTTTGTAAAATCACGATAAAATTGCTGTTTTAAACTTGCAAAAACATTGAAAAACGCTGTTTTCAACTATTCAAACTGACAAATTCATGTTTCTTCCGTGCGAAACGGCGATTTATGAGAAATTACGATAAAATTGCTGTTTTAAACTTGCAAAAACATAGAAAAACGCTGTTTTGAACTATTCAAACTGGCAAATTCATGTTTCTTTCGTGTGAAACGGCAATTTATGAGAAATGACGATAAAATTAATGTTTTAAACTTGCAAAAACATAGAAAAACGCTGTTTTGAACTATTCAAACTGAGAAATTCATGTTTCTTTCGTGCGAAACGGCGATTTATGAGAAATGATGATAAAATTGCTGTTTTAAACTTGCAAAAACATAGAAAAACGCTGTTTTGAACTATTAAAACTGACAAATTCATGTTTCTTTCGTGCGAAACGGCGATTTATGAGAAATGACGATAAAATTGCTGTTTTAAACTTGCAAAAACTAGAAAAACGCTGTTTTCAACTATTCAAACTGATAAATTCATGTTTCTTACGTTCGAAACGGTGGATTTTTGTGAAATCACGATAAAATTGCTGTTTTAAACTTGCAAAAACATTAAAAAACGCTGTTTTCAACTATTCAAACTGACAAATTCATGTTTCTTCCGTGCGAAACGGCAATTTATGAGAAATTACGATAAAATTGCTGTTTTAAACTTGCAAAAACATAGAAAAACGCTGTTTTGAACTATTCAAACTGATAAATTCATGTTTCTTACGTTGAAAACTTGTGGATTTTTGTTAAATCACGCTAAAATTGCTGTTCTAAACTTGCAAAAACATTAAAAAACGATGTTTTCAACTATTAAAACTGATAAATTCTTGTTTCTTACGTTCGAAACGGTGGATTTTTGTGAAATCACGATAAAATTGCTGTTTTAAACTTGCAAAAACATAGAAAAATGCTGTTTTGAACTATTCAAACTGATAAATTCATATTTCTTACGTTGGAAACGGTGGATTTTTGTAAAATCACGATAAAATTGCTGTTTTAAACTTGCAAAAACATTGAAAAACGCTGTTTTCAACTATTCAAACTGACAAATTCATGTTTCTTCTGTGCGAAACGGCGATTTATGAGAAATTGCGATTAAATTGCTGTTTTAAACTTGCAAAAACATAGAAAAACGCTGTTTTGAACTATTAAAACTGGCAAATTCATGTTTCTTTCGTGTGAAACGGCAATTTATGAGAAATGACGATAAAATTAATGTTTTAAACTTGCAAAAACATAGAAAAACGCTGTTTTGAACTATTCAAACTGAGAAATTCATGTTTCTTTCGTGCGAAACGGCGATTTATGAGAAATGATGATAAAATTGCTGTTTTAAACTTGCAAAAACATAGAAAAACGCTGTTTTGAACTATTCAAACTGACAAATTCATGTTTCTTTCGTGCGAAACGGCGATTTATGAGAAATGACGATAAAATTGCTGTTTTAAACTTGCAAAAACTAGAAAAACGTTGTTTTCAACTATTCAAACTGATAAATTCATGTTTCTTACGTTCGAAACGGTGGATTTTTGTGAAATCACGATAAAATTGCTGTTTTAAACTTGCAAAAACATTAAAAAACGCTGTTTTCAACTATTCAAACTGACAAATTCATGTTTCTTCCGTGCGAAACGGCAATTTATGAGAAATTACGATAAAATTGCTGTTTTAAACTTGCAAAAACATAGAAAAACGCTGTTTTGAACTATTCAAACTGATAAATTCATGTTTCTTACGTTGAAAACTTGTGGATTTTTGTGAAATCACGCTAAAATTGCTGTTCTAAACTTGCAAAAACATTGAAAAACGATGTTTTCAACTATTCAAACTGATAAATTCATGTTTCTTACGTTCGAAACGGTGGATTTTTGTGAAATCACGATAAAATTGCTGTTTTAAACTTGCAAAAACATAGAAAAATGCTGTTTTGAACTATTCAAACTGATAAATTCATATTTCTTACGTTGGAAAAGGTGGATTTTTGTAAAATCACGATAAAATTGCTGTTTTAAACTTGCAAAAACATTGAAAAAACGCTGTTTTCAACTATTCAAACTGACAAATTCATGTTTCTTCCGTGCGAAACGGCGATTTATGAGAAATAACGATAAAATTGCTGTTTTAAACTTGCAAAAACATAGAAAAACGCTGTTTTGAACTATTCAAACTGGCAAATTCATGTTTCTTTCATGTGAAACGGCAATTTATGAGAAATGACGAAAAAATTGCTGTTTTAAACTTGCAAAAACATAGAAAAACGCTGTTTTGAACTATTCAAACTGAGAAATTCATGTTTCTTTCGTGCGAAACGGCGATTTATGAGAAATGACGATAAAATTGCTGTTTTGAACTTGCAAAAACATAGAAAAACGCTGTTTTGAACTATTCAAACTGACAAATTCATGTTTCTTTCGTGCGAAACGGCGATTTATGAGAAATGACGATAAAATTCCTGTTTTAAACTTGCAAAAACTAGAAAAACGCTGTTTTCAACTATTCAAACTGATAAATTCATGTTTCTTACGTTCGAAACGGTGGATTTTTGTGAAATCACGATAAAATTGCTGTTTTAAACTTGGAAAAACATTAAAAAACGCGGTTTTCAACTATTTAAACTGACAAATTCATGTTTCTGCCGTGCGAAACGGCGATTTATGAGAAATTACGATAAAATTGCTGTTTTAAACTTGCAAAAACATAGAAAAACGCTGTTTTGAACTATTCAAACTGATTAATTCATGTTTCTTACGTTGGAAACTTGTGGATTTTTGTGAAATCACGTTAAAATTGCTGTTCTAAACTTGCAAAAACATTGAAAAACGATGTTTTCAACTATTCAAACTGACAAATTCATGTTTCTTCCGTGCAAAACAACGATTTATGAGAAATTACTATAAAATTGCTGTTTTAAACTTGCAAAAACATAGAAAAACGCTGTTTTCAACTATTCAAACTGATAAATTCATGTTTCTTACGTTCGAAACGGTGGATTTTTGTGAAATCACGATAAAATTGCTGTTTTAAACTTGCAAAAACATAGAAAAATGCTGTTTTGAACTATTCAAACTGATAAATTCATGTTTCTTACGTTGGAAACGGTGGATTTTTGTAAAATCACGATAAAATTGCTGTTTTAAACTTGCAAAAACATTGAAAAACGCTGTTTTCAACTATTCAAACTGACAAATTCATGTTTCTTCCGTGCGAAACGGCGATTTATGAGAAATTACGATAAAATTGCTGTTTTAAACTTGCAAAAACATAGAAAAACGCTGTTTTGAACTATTCAAACTGGCAAATTCATGTTTCTTTCGTGTGAAACTGCAATTTATGAGAAATGACGATAAAATTAATGTTTTAAACTTGCAAAAACATAGAAAAACGCTGTTTTGAACTATTCAAACTGAGAAATTCATGTTTCTTTCGTGCGAAACGGCGATTTATGAGAAATGATGATAAAATTGCTGTTTTAAACTTGCAAAAACATAGAAAAACGCTGTTTTGAACTATTCAAACTGACAAATTCATGTTTCTTTCGTGCGAAACGGCGATTTATGAGAAATGACGATAAAATTGCTGTTTTAAACTTGCAAAAACTAGAAAAACGCTGTTTTCAACTATTCAAACTGATAAATTCATGTTTCTTACGTTCGAAACGGTGGATTTTTGTGAAATCACGATAAAATTGCTGTTTTAAACTTGCAAAAACATTAAAAAACGCTGTTTTCAACTATTCAAACTGACAAATTCATGTTTCTTCCGTGCGAAACGGCGATTTATGAGAAATTACGATAAAATTGCTGTTTTAAACTTGCAAAAACATAGAAAAACGCTGTTTTGAACTATTCAAACTGATAAATTCATGTTTCTTACGTTGAAAACTTGTGGATTTTTGTGAAATCACGCTAAAATTGCTGTTCTAAACTTGCAAAAACATTGAAAAACGATGTTTTCAACTATTCAAACTGACAAATTCATGTTTCTTCCGTGCAAAACAACGATTTATGAGAAATTACTATAAAATTGCTGTTTTAAACTTGCAAAAACATAGAAAAACGCTGTTTTGAACTATTCAAACTGACAAATTCATGTTTCTTTCGTGTGAAACGGCGATTTATGAGAAATGACGATAAAATTGCTGTTTTAAACTTCCAAAAACATAGAAAAACGCTGTTTTGAACTATTCAAACTGACAAATTCATGTTTCTTTCGTGCGAAACGGCGATTTATGAGAAATGACGATAAAATTGCTGTTTTAAACTTGCAAAAACATAAAAAAACGCTGTTTTGAACTATTCAAACTGACAAATTCATGTTTCTTTCGTGCGAAAAGGCGATTTATGAGAAATGACTTTAAAATTGCTGTTTTAAACTTGCAAAAACTAGAAAAACGCTGTTTTCAACTATTCAAACTGATGAATTCATGTTTCTTACGTTCGAAACGGTGGATTTTTGTGAAATCACGATAAAATTGCTGTTTTAAACTTGCAAAAACATTAAAAAACGCTGTTTTCAACTATTCAAACTGACAAATTCATGTTTCTTCCGTGCGAAACGGCGATTTATGAGAAATTACGATAAAATTGCTGTTTTAAACTTGCAAAAACATAGAAAAACGCTGTTTTGAACTATTCAAACTGACAAATTCATGTTTCTTTCGTGCTAAACGGCGATTTATGAGAATTGACGATAAAATTGCTGTTTTAAACTTGCAAAAACTAGAAAAACGCTGTTTTCAACTATTCAAACTGATAAATTCATGTTTCTTACGTTCGAAACGGTGGATTTTTGTGAAATCACGATAAAATTGCTGTTTTAAACTTGCAAAAACATTAAAAAACGCTGTTTACAACTATTCAAACTGACAAATTCATGTTTCTTCCGTGCGAAACGGCGATTTATGAGAAATTACGATAAAATTGCTGTTTTAAACTTGCAAAAACATAGAAAAACGCTGTTTTGAACTATTCAAACTGATAAATTCATGTTTCTTACGTTGAAAACTTGTGGATTTTTGTGAAATCACGCTAAAATTGCTGTTCTAAACTTGCAAAAACATTGAAAAACGATGTTTTCAACTATTCAAACTGACAAATTCATGTTTCTTCCGTGCAAAACAACGATTTATGAGAAATTACTATAAAATTGCTGTTTTAAACTTGCAAAAACATAGAAAAACGCTGTTTTGACCTATTCAAACTGACAAATTCATGTTTCTTTCGTGTGAAACGGCGATTTATGAGAAATGACGATAAAATTGCTGTTTTAAACTTCCAAAAACATAGAAAAACGCTGTTTTTAACTATTCAAACTGATAAATTCAGGTTTCTTTCGTGCGAAACGGCGATTTATGAGAAATTACGATAAAATTGCTGTTTTAAACTTGCAAAAACATAGAAAAACGCTGTTTTGAATTATTTAAACTGACAAATTCATGTTTCTTTCGTGTGAAACGGCGATTTATGAGAAATGGCGATAAAATTGCTGTTTTAAACTTGCAAAAACATAGAAAAACGCTGTTTTGAACTATTAAAACTGACAAATTCATGTTTCTTTCGTCCGAAACGGCGATTTATGAGAAATGACGATAAAATTGCTGTTTTAAACTTGCAAAAACATAGAAAAACGCTGTTTTGAACTATTCAAACTGACAAATTCATATTTCTTTCGTGTGAAACGGCGATTTATGAGAAATGACGATAAAATTGCTGTTTTCAACTTGCAAAAACATAGAAAAACGCTGTTTTGAACTATTCAAACTGACAAATTCATGTTTCTTTCGTGCGAAACGGCGATTTATGAGAAATGACGATAAAATTGCTGTTTTAAACTTGCAAAAACTAGAAAAACGCTGTTTTCAACTATTCAAACTTATGAATTCATGTTTCTTACGTTCGAAACGGTGGATTTTTGTGAAATCACGATAAAATTGCTGTTTTAAACTTGCAAAAACATTAAAAAACGCTGTTTTCAACTATTCAAACTGACACATTCATGTTTCTTCTGTGCGAAACGGCGATTTATGAGAAATTACGATAAAATTGCTGTTTTAAACTTGCAAAAACATAGAAAAACGCTGTTTTGAACTATTCAAACTGATAAATTCATGTTTCTTACGCTGGAAACTTGTGGATTTTTGTGAAATCACGTTAAAATTGCTGTTCTAAACTTGCAAAAACATTGAAAAACGATGTTTTCAACTATTCAAACTGACAAATTCATGTTTCTTCCGTGCAAAACAACGATTTATGAGAAATTACTATAAAATTGCTGTTTTAAACTTGCAAAAACATAGAAAAACGCTGTTTTGAACTATTCAAACTGACAAATTCATGTTTCTTTCGTGTGAAACGGCGATTTATGAGAAATGACGATAAAATTGCTGTTTTAAACTTGCAAAAACATAGAAAAACGCTGTTTTTAACTATTCAAACTGATAAATTCAGGTTTCTTTCGTGCGAAACGGCGATTTATGAGAAATGACGATAAAATTGCTGTTTTAAACTTGCAAAAACATAGAAAAACGCTGTTTTGAATTATTTAAACTGACAAATTCATGTTTCTTTCGTGTGAAACGGCGATTTATGAGAAATGACGATAAAATTGCTGTTTTAAACTTGCAAAAACATAGAAAAACGCTGTTTTAAACTATTCAAACTGACAAATTCATGTTTCTTTCGTGCGAAACGGCGATTTATGAGAAATAACGATAAAATTGCTGTTTTAAACTTGCAAAAACATAGAAAAACGCTGTTTTGAACTATTCAAATTGACAAATTCATGTTTCTTTCGTGCGAAACGGCGATTTATGAGAAATGACGATAAAATTGCTGTTTTAAACTTGCAAAAACATAGAAAAACGCTGTTTTGAACTATTCAAACTGACAAATTCATGTTTCTTTCGTGCGAAAAGGCGATTTATGAGAAATGACTTTAAAATTGCTGTTTTAAACTTGCAAAAACTAGAAAAACGCTGTTTTCAACTATTCAAACTGATGAATTCATGTTTCTTACGTTCGAAACGATGGATTTTTGTGAAATCACGATAAAATTGCTGTTTTAAACTTGCAAAAACATTAAAAAACGCTGTTTTGAACTATTCAAACTGACAAATTCATGTTTCTTTCGTGCGAAACGGCGATTTATGAGAAATGACGATAAAATTGCTGTTTTAAACTTGCAAAAACATAGAAAAACACTGTTTTCAACTATTCAAACTGATAAATTCATGTTTCTTACGTTCCAAACGGTGGATTTTTGTAAAATCACGAAAAATTGCTGTTTTAAACTTGCAAAAACATTGAAAAACGCTGTTTTCAACTATTCAAACTGACAAATTCATGTTTCTTCCGTGCGAAACGGCGATTTATGAGAAATTACGATTAAATTGCTGTTTTAAACTTGCAAAAACATAGAAAAACCCTGTTTTGAACTATTCAAACTGACAAATTCATGTTTCTTTCGTGCGAAACGGCGATTTATGATAAATGACGATAAAATTGCTGTTTTAAACTTGCAAAAACATAGAAAAACGCTGTTTTGAACTATTCAAACTGATAAATTCATGTTTCTTTCGTGTGAAACGGCGATTTATGAGAAATGACGATAAAATTGCTGTTTTAAACTTGCAAATCATAGAAACACGCTGTTTTGAACTATTCAAACTGACAAATTCATGTTTCTTTCGTGTGAAACGGCGATTTATGAGAAATGACGATAAAATTGCTGTTTTAAACTTGCAAAAACATAGAAAAACGCTGTTTTCAACTATTCAAACTGATAAATTCATGTTTCTTACGTTCCAAACGTTGAATTTTTTTGAAATCACGATAAAATTGCTGTTTTAAACTTGCAAAAACATTGAAAAACGCTGTTTTCAACTATTCAAACTGACAAATTCATGTTTCTTCCGTGCGAAACTGCGATTTATGAGAAATTACGATAAAATTGCTGTTTTAAACTTGCAAAAACATAGAAAAACGCTGTTTTGAATATTCAAACTGACAAATTCATGTTTCTTCCGTGCGAAACGGCGATTTATGAGAAATTACGATAAAATTGCTGTTTTAAACTTGCAAAAACATAGAAAAACGCTGTTTTGAACTATTCAAACTGACAAATTCATGTTTCTTTCGTGTGAAACGGCGATTTATGAGAAATGACGATAAAATTGCTGTTTTCAACTTACAAAAACATAGAAAACGCTGTTTTGAACTATTCAAACTGACAAATTCATCTCTTTCGTGCGAAACGGCGATTTATGAGAAATGACGTTAAAATTGCTGTTTTAAACTTGCAAAAACATTGAAAAACGCTGTTTTCAACTATTCAAACTGATAAATTCATGTTTCTTACGTTCCAAACGGTGGATTTTTGTGAAATCACGATAAAATTGCCGTTTTAAACTTGCAAAAACATAGAAAAACGCTGTTTTGAACTATTCGAACTGATAAATTCATAGTTCTTACGTTGGAAACGGTGGATTTTTGTGAAATCACGTTAAAATTGCTGTTTTAAACTTGCAAAAACATTGAAAAACGATGTTTTTAATTATTCAAACTGACAAATTCATGTTTCTTCCGTGCGAAACGGCGATTTATGAGAAATTACTATAAAATTGCTGTTTTAAACTTGCAAAAACATAAAAAAAACCGCTGTTTTGAACTATTCAATCTGACAAATTCATGTTTCTTTCGTGTGAAACGGCGATTTATGAGAAATGACGATAAAATTGCTGTTTTAAACTTGCAAAAACATAGAAAAACGCTGTTTTGAACTATTCAAACTGACAAATTTATGTTTCTTTCGTGTGAAACGGCGATTTATGAGAAATGACGATAAAATTGCTGTTTTAAACTTGCAAATAATAGGAAAACGCTGTTTTGAACTATTCAAACTGACAAATTCATGTTTCTTTCGTGCGAAACGGCGATTTATGAGAAATGGCGATCAAATTGCTTTTTTAAACTTGCAAAAACATAGAAAAACACTGTTTTCAACTATTCAAACTGATAAATTCATGTTTCTTACGTTCCAAACGGTGGATTTTTGTAAAATCACGATAAAATTGCTGCTTTAAACTTGCAAAAACATTGAAAAACGCTGTTTTCAACTATTCAAACTGACAAATTCATGTTTCTTCCGTGCGAAACGGCGATTTATGAGAAATTACGATAAAATTGCTGTTTTAAACTTGCAAAAACATAGAAAAACGCTGTTTTGAACTATTCAAACTGACAAATTCATGTTTCTTTCGTGCGAAACGGCGATTTATGAGAAATGACGATAAAATTGCTGTTTTAAACTTGCAAAACCATAGAAAAACGCTGTTTTGAACTATTCAAACTGACAAATTCATGTTTCTTTCGTGTGAAACGGCGATTTATGAGAAATGACGATAAAATTGCTGTTTTAAACTTGCAAAAACATAGAAAAACGCTGTTTTGAACTATTCAAACTGACAAATTCATGTTTCTTTCGTGCGAAACGGCGATTTATGAGAAATGACGATAAAATTGCTGTTTTAAACTTGCAAAAACATAGAAAAACAATGTTTTCAACTATTCAAACTGATAAATTCATGTTTCTTACGTTCCAAACAGTGGATTTTTGTGAAATCACGATAAAATTGCTGTTTTAAACTTGCAAAAACATTGAAAAACGCTGTTTTCAACTATTCAAACTGACAAATTCATGTTTCTTCCGTGCGAAACGGCGATTTATGAGAAATTACTATAAAATTGCTGTTTTAAACTTGCAAAAACATAGAAAAACGCTGTTTTGAACTATTCAAACTGACAAATTCATGTTTCTTCCGTGCGAAACGGCGATTTATGAGAAATTACGATAAAATTGCTGTTTTAAACTTGCAAAAACATAGAAAAACGCTGTTTTGAACTATTCAAACTGACAAATTCATGTTTCTTTCGTGTGAAACGGCGATTTATGAGAAATGACGATAAAATTGCTGTTTTCAACTTACAAAAACATAGAAAACGCTGTTTTAAACTATTCAAACTGTCAAATTCATCTCTTTCGTGCGAAACGGCGATTTATGAGAAATGACGTTAAAATTGCTGTTTTAAACTTGCAAAAACAAAGAAAATCGCTGTTTTCAACTATTCAAACTGATAAATTCATGTTTCTTACGTTCCAAACGGTGGATTTTTGTGAAATCACGATAAAATTGCTGTTTTAAACTTGCAAAAACATAGAAAAACGCTGTTTTGAACTATTCAAACTGATAAATTCATATTTCTTACGTTGGAAACGGTGGATTTTTGTGAAATCACGATAAAATTGCTGTTTTAAACTTACAAAAACATTGAAAAACGCTGTTTTCAACTATTCAAACTGTCAAATTCATGTTTCTTCCGTGCGAAACGGCGATTTATGAGAAATTACTATAAAATTGCTGTTTTAAACTTGCAAAAACATAAAAAAACGCTGTTTTGAACTATTCAATCTGACAAATTCATGTTTCTTTCGTGTGAAACGGCGATTTATGAGAAATGACGATTAAATTGCTGTTTTAAACTTGCAAAAACATAGAAAAACGCTGTTTTGAACTATTCAAACTGACAAATTCATGTTTCTTTCGTGTGAAACGGCGATTTATAAGAAATGACGATGAAATTGCTGTTTTAAACTTGCAAAAACATAGAAAAACGCTGTTTTGAACTATTCAAACTGACAAATTCATGTTTCTTTCGTGCGAAACGGCGATTTATGAGAAATGACGATAAAATTGCTGTTTTAAACTTGCAAAAACATAGAAAAACGCTGTTTTCAACTATTCAAACTGATAAATTCATGTTTCTTACGTTCGAAACGGTGGATTTTTGTGAAATCACGATAAAATTGCTGTTTTAAACTTGCAAAAACATAGAAAAATGCTGTTTTGAACTATTCAAACTGATAAATTCATATTTCTTACGTTGGAAACGGTGGATTTTTGTAAAATCACGATAAAATTGCTGTTTTAAACTTGCAAAAACATTGAAAAACGCTGTTTTCAACTATTCAAACTGACAAATTCATGTTTCTTCCGTGCGAAACGGCGATTTATGAGAAATTACGATAAAATTGCTGTTTTAAACTTGCAAAAACATAGAAAAACGCTGTTTTGAACTATTCAAACTGGCAAATTCATGTTTCTTTCGTGTGAAACGGCAATTTATGAGAAATGACGAAAAAATTGCTGTTTTAAACTTGCAAAAACATAGAAAAACGCTGTTTTGAACTATTCAAACTGAGAAATTCATGTTTCTTTCGTGCGAAACGGCGATTTATGAGAAATGACGATAAAATTGCTATTTTGAACTTGCAAAAACATAGAAAAACGCTGTTTTGAACTATTCAAACTGACAAATTCATGTTTCTTTCGTGCGAAACGGCGATTTATGAGAAATGACGATAAAATTGCTGTTTTAAACTTGCAAAAACTAGAAAAACGCTGTTTTCAACTATTCAAACTGATAAATTCATGTTTCTTACGTTCGAAACGGTAGATTTTTGTGAAATCACGATAAAATTGCTGTTTTAAACTTGGAAAAACATTAAAAAACGCTGTTTTCAACTATTTAAACTGACAAATTCATGTTTCTTCCGTGCGAAACGGCGATTTATGAGAAATTACGATAAAATTGCTGTTTTAAACTTGCAAAAACATAGAAAAACGCTGTTTTGAACTATTCAAACTGATTAATTCATGTTTTTTACGTTGGAAACTTGTGGATTTTTGTGAAATCACGTTAAAATTGCTGTTCTAAACTTGCAAAAACATTGAAAAACGATGTTTTCAACTATTCAAACTGACAAATTCATGTTTCTTCCGTGCAAAACAACGATTTATGAGAAATTACTATAAAATTGCTGTTTTAAACTTGCAAAAACATAGAAAAACGCTGTTTTCAACTATTTAAACTGATAAATTCATGTTTCTTACTTTCGAAACGGTGGATTTTTGTGAAATCACGATAAAATTGCTGTTTTATACTTGCAAAAACATAGAAAAATGCTGTTTTGAACTATTCAAACTGACAAATTCATGTTTCTTTCGTGCGAAACGGCGATTTATGAGAAATGACGATAAAATTGCTGTTTTAAACTTGCAAAAACATTGAAAAACGCTGTTTTCAACTATTCAAACTGACAAATTCATGTTTCTTCCGTGCGAAACGGCGATTTATGAGAAATTACGATAAAATTGCTGTTTTAAACTTGCAAAAACATAGAAAAACGCTGTTTTGAACTATTCAAACTGACAAATTCATGTTTCTTTCGTGCGAAACGGCGATTTATGAGAAATGGCGATCAAATTGCTTTTTTAAACTTGCAAAAACATAGAAAAACACTGTTTTCAACTATTCAAACTGATAAATTCATGTTTCTTACGTTCCAAACGGTGGATTTTTGTAAAATCACGATAAAATTGCTGCTTTAAACTTGCAAAAACATTGAAAAACGCTGTTTTCAACTATTCAAACTGACAAATTCATGTTTCTTCCGTGCGAAACGGCGATTTATGAGAAATTACGATAAAATTGCTGTTTTAAACTTGCAAAAACATAGAAAAACGCTGTTTTGAACTATTCAAACTGACAAATTCATGTTTCTTTCGTGCGAAACGGCGATTTATGAGAAATGACGATAAAATTGCTGTTTTAAACTTGCAAAACCATAGAAAAACGCTGTTTTGAACTATTCAAACTGACAAATTCATGTTTCTTTCGTGTGAAACGGCGATTTATGAGAAATGACGATAAAATTGCTGTTTTAAACTTGCAAAAACATAGAAAAACGCTGTTTTGAACTATTCAAACTGACAAATTCATGTTTCTTTCGTGCGAAACGGCGATTTATGAGAAATGACGATAAAATTGCTGTTTTAAACTTGCAAAAACATAGAAAAACAATGTTTTCAACTATTCAAACTGATAAATTCATGTTTCTTACGTTCCAAACAGTGGATTTTTGTGAAATCACGATAAAATTGCTGTTTTAAATTTGCAAAAACATTGAAAAACGCTGTTTTCAACTATTCAAACTGACAAATTCATGTTTCTTCCGTGCGAAACGGCGATTTATGAGAAATTACTATAAAATTGCTGTTTTAAACTTGCAAAAACATAGAAAAACGCTGTTTTGAACTATTCAAACTGACAAATTCATGTTTCTTCCGTGCGAAACGGCGATTTATGAGAAATTACGATAAAATTGCTGTTTTAAACTTGCAAAAACATAGAAAAACGCTGTTTTGAACTATTCAAACTGACAAATTCATGTTTCTTTCGTGTGAAACGGCGATTTATGAGAAATGACGATAAAATTGCTGTTTTCAACTTACAAAAACATAGAAAACGCTGTTTTAAACTATTCAAACTGTCAAATTCATCTCTTTCGTGCGAAACGGCGATTTATGAGAAATGACGTTAAAATTGCTGTTTTAAACTTGCAAAAACAAAGAAAATCGCTGTTTTCAACTATTCAAACTGATAAATTCATGTTTCTTACGTTCCAAACGGTGGATTTTTGTGAAATCACGATAAAATTGCTGTTTTAAACTTGCAAAAACATAGAAAAACGCTGTTTTGAACTATTCAAACTGATAAATTCATATTTCTTACGTTGGAAACGGTGGATTTTTGTGAAATCACGATAAAATTGCTGTTTTAAACTTACAAAAACATTGAAAAACGCTGTTTTCAACTATTCAAACTGTCAAATTCATGTTTCTTCCGTGCGAAACGGCGATTTATGAGAAATTACTATAAAATTGCTGTTTTAAACTTGCAAAAACATAAAAAAACGCTGTTTTGAACTATTCAATCTGACAAATTCATGTTTCTTTCGTGTGAAACGGCGATTTATGAGAAATGACGATAAAATTGCTGTTTTAAACTTGCAAAAACATAGAAAAACGCTGTTTTGAACTATTCAAACTGACAAATTCATGTTTCTTTCGTGTGAAACGGCGATTTATAAGAAATGACGATGAAATTGCTGTTTTAAACTTGCAAAAACATAGAAAAACGCTGTTTTGAACTATTCAAACTGACAAATTCATGTTTCTTTCGTGCGAAACGGCGATTTATGAGAAATGACGATAAAATTGCTGTTTTAAACTTGCAAAAACATAGAAAAACGCTGTTTTCAACTATTCAAACTGATAAATTCATGTTTCTTACGTTCGAAACGGTGGATTTTTGTGAAATCACGATAAAATTGCTGTTTTAAACTTGCAAAAACATAGAAAAATGCTGTTTTGAACTATTCAAACTGATAAATTCATATTTCTTACGTTGGAAACGGTGGATTTTTGTAAAATCACGATAAAATTGCTGTTTTAAACTTGCAAAAACATTGAAAAACGCTGTTTTCAACTATTCAAACTGACAAATTCATGTTTCTTCCGTGCGAAACGGCGATTTATGAGAAATTACGATAAAATTGCTGTTTTAAACTTGCAAAAACATAGAAAAACGCTGTTTTGAACTATTCAAACTGGCAAATTCATGTTTCTTTCGTGTGAAACGGCAATTTATGAGAAATGACGAAAAAATTGCTGTTTTAAACTTGCAAAAACATAGAAAAACGCTGTTTTGAACTATTCAAACTGAGAAATTCATGTTTCTTTCGTGCGAAACGGCGATTTATGAGAAATGACGATAAAATTGCTATTTTGAACTTGCAAAAACATAGAAAAACGCTGTTTTGAACTATTCAAACTGACAAATTCATGTTTCTTTCGTGCGAAACGGCGATTTATGAGAAATGACGATAAAATTGCTGTTTTAAACTTGCAAAAACTAGAAAAACGCTGTTTTCAACTATTCAAACTGATAAATTCATGTTTCTTACGTTCGAAACGGTAGATTTTTGTGAAATCACGATAAAATTGCTGTTTTAAACTTGGAAAAACATTAAAAAACGCTGTTTTCAACTATTTAAACTGACAAATTCATGTTTCTTCCGTGCGAAACGGCGATTTATGAGAAATTACGATAAAATTGCTGTTTTAAACTTGCAAAAACATAGAAAAACGCTGTTTTGAACTATTCAAACTGATTAATTCATGTTTTTTACGTTGGAAACTTGTGGATTTTTGTGAAATCACGTTAAAATTGCTGTTCTAAACTTGCAAAAACATTGAAAAACGATGTTTTCAACTATTCAAACTGACAAATTCATGTTTCTTCCGTGCAAAACAACGATTTATGAGAAATTACTATAAAATTGCTGTTTTAAACTTGCAAAAACATAGAAAAACGCTGTTTTCAACTATTTAAACTGATAAATTCATGTTTCTTACTTTCGAAACGGTGGATTTTTGTGAAATCACGATAAAATTGCTGTTTTATACTTGCAAAAACATAGAAAAATGCTGTTTTGAATTATTCAAACTGATAAATTCATGTTTCTTACGTTGGAAACGGTGGATTTTTGTAAAATCACGATAAAATTGCTGTTTTAAACTTGCAAAAACATTGAAAAACGCTGTTTTCAACTATTCAAACTGACAAATTCATGTTTCTTCCGTGCGAAACGGCGATTTATGAGAAATTACGATAAAATTGCTGTTTTAAACTTGCAAAAACATAGAAAAACGCTGTTTTGAACTATTCAAACTGGCAAATTCATGTTTCTTTCGTGTGAAACGGCAATTTATGAGAAATGACGATAAAATTAATGTTTTAAACTTGCAAAAACATAGAAAAACGCTGTTTTGAACTATATAAACTGAGAAATTCATGTTTCTTTCGTGCGAAACGGCGATTTATGAGAAATGATGATAAAATTGCTGTTTTAAACTTGCAAAAACATAGAAAAACGCTATTTTGAACTATTCAAACTGACAAATTCATGTTTCTTTCGTGCGAAACGGCGATTTATGAGAAATGACGATAAAATTGCTGTTTTAAACTTGCAAAAACTAGAAAAACGCTGTTTTCAACTATTCAAACTGATAAATTCATGTTTCTTACGTTCGAAACGGTGGATTTTTGTGAAATCACGATAAAATTGCTGGTTTAAACTTGCAAAAACATTAAAAAACGCTGTTTTCAACTATTCAAACTGACAAATTCATGTTTCTTCCGTGCGAAACGGCGATTTATGAGAAATTACGATAAAATTGCTGTTTTAAACTTGCAAAAACATAGAAAAACGCTGTTTTGAACTATTCAAACTGATAAATTCATGTTTCTTACGTTGAAAACTTGTGGATTTTTGTGAAATCACGCTAAAATTGCTGTTCTAAACTTGCGAAAACATTGAAAAACGATGTTTTCAACTATTCAAACTGACAAATTCATGTTTCTTTCGTGCAAAACAACGATTTATGAGAAATTACTATAAAATTGCTGTTTTAAACTTGCAAAAACATAGAAAAACGCTGTTTTGAACTATTCAAACTGACAAATTCATGTTTCTTTCGTGTGAAACGGCGATTTTTGAGAAATGACGATAAAATTGCTGTTTTAAACTTGCAAAAACATAGAAAAACGCTGTTTTTAACTATTCAAACTGATAAATTCAGGTTTCTTTCGTGCGAAACGGCGATTTATGAGAAATTACGATAAAATTGCTGTTTTAAACTTGCAAAAACATAGAAAAACGCTGTTTTGAATTATTTAAACTGACAAATTCATGTTTCTTTCGTGTGAAACGGCGATTTATGAGAAATGACGATAAAATTGCTGTTTTAAACTTGCAAAAACATAGAAAAACGCTGTTTTGAACTATTAAAACTGACAAATTCATGTTTCTTTCGTGCGAAACGGCGATTTATGAGAAATGACGATAAAATTGCTGTTTTAAACTTGCAAAAACATAGAAAAACGCTGTTTTCAACTATTTAAACTGATAAATTCATGTTTCTTACTTTCGAAACGGTGGATTTTTGTGAAATCACGATAAAATTGCTGTTTTATACTTGCAAAAACATAGAAAAATGCTGTTTTGAACTATTCAAACTGACAAATTCATGTTTCTTTCGTGCGAAACGGCGATTTATGAGAAATGACGATAAAATTGCTGTTTTAAACTTGCAAAAACATTGAAAAACGCTGTTTTCAACTATTCAAACTGACAAATTCATGTTTCTTCCGTGCGAAACGGCGATTTATGAGAAATTACGATAAAATTGCTGTTTTAAACTTGCAAAAACATAGAAAAACGCTGTTTTGAACTATTCAAACTGACAAATTCATGTTTCTTTCGTGCGAAACGGCGATTTATGAGAAATGGCGATCAAATTGCTTTTTTAAACTTGCAAAAACATAGAAAAACACTGTTTTCAACTATTCAAACTGATAAATTCATGTTTCTTACGTTCCAAACGGTGGATTTTTGTAAAATCACGATAAAATTGCTGCTTTAAACTTGCAAAAACATTGAAAAACGCTGTTTTCAACTATTCAAACTGACAAATTCATGTTTCTTCCGTGCGAAACGGCGATTTATGAGAAATTACGATAAAATTGCTGTTTTAAACTTGCAAAAACATAGAAAAACGCTGTTTTGAACTATTCAAACTGACAAATTCATGTTTCTTTCGTGCGAAACGGCGATTTATGAGAAATGACGATAAAATTGCTGTTTTAAACTTGCAAAACCATAGAAAAACGCTGTTTTGAACTATTCAAACTGACAAATTCATGTTTCTTTCGTGTGAAACGGCGATTTATGAGAAATGACGATAAAATTGCTGTTTTAAACTTGCAAAAACATAGAAAAACGCTGTTTTGAACTATTCAAACTGACAAATTCATGTTTCTTTCGTGCGAAACGGCGATTTATGAGAAATGACGATAAAATTGCTGTTTTAAACTTGCAAAAACATAGAAAAACAATGTTTTCAACTATTCAAACTGATAAATTCATGTTTCTTACGTTCCAAACAGTGGATTTTTGTGAAATCACGATAAAATTGCTGTTTTAAATTTGCAAAAACATTGAAAAACGCTGTTTTCAACTATTCAAACTGACAAATTCATGTTTCTTCCGTGCGAAACGGCGATTTATGAGAAATTACTATAAAATTGCTGTTTTAAACTTGCAAAAACATAGAAAAACGATGTTTTGAACTATTCAAACTGACAAATTCATGTTTCTTCCGTGCGAAACGGCGATTTATGAGAAATTACGATAAAATTGCTGTTTTAAACTTGCAAAAACATAGAAAAACGCTGTTTTGAACTATTCAAACTGACAAATTCATGTTTCTTTCGTGTGAAACGGCGATTTATGAGAAATGACGATAAAATTGCTGTTTTCAACTTACAAAAACATAGAAAACGCTGTTTTAAACTATTCAAACTGTCAAATTCATCTCTTTCGTGCGAAACGGCGATTTATGAGAAATGACGTTAAAATTGCTGTTTTAAACTTGCAAAAACAAAGAAAATCGCTGTTTTCAACTATTCAAACTGATAAATTCATGTTTCTTACGTTCCAAACGGTGGATTTTTGTGAAATCACGATAAAATTGCTGTTTTAAACTTGCAAAAACATAGAAAAACGCTGTTTTGAACTATTCAAACTGATAAATTCATATTTCTTACGTTGGAAACGGTGGATTTTTGTGAAATCACGATAAAATTGCTGTTTTAAACTTACAAAAACATTGAAAAACGCTGTTTTCAACTATTCAAACTGTCAAATTCATGTTTCTTCCGTGCGAAACGGCGATTTATGAGAAATTACTATAAAATTGCTGTTTTAAACTTGCAAAAACATAAAAAAACGCTGTTTTGAACTATTCAATCTGACAAATTCATGTTTCTTTCGTGTGAAACGGCGATTTATGAGAAATGACGATAAAATTGCTGTTTTAAACTTGCAAAAACATAGAAAAACGCTGTTTTGAACTATTCAAACTGACAAATTCATGTTTCTTTCGTGTGAAACGGCGATTTATAAGAAATGACGATGAAATTGCTGTTTTAAACTTGCAAAAACATAGAAAAACGCTGTTTTGAACTATTCAAACTGACAAATTCATGTTTCTTTCGTGCGAAACGGCGATTTATGAGAAATGACGATAAAATTGCTGTTTTAAACTTGCAAAAACATAGAAAAACGCTGTTTTCAACTATTCAAACTGATAAATTCATGTTTCTTACGTTCGAAACGGTGGATTTTTGTGAAATCACGATAAAATTGCTGTTTTAAACTTGCAAAAACATAGAAAAATGCTGTTTTGAACTATTCAAACTGATAAATTCATATTTCTTACGTTGGAAACGGTGGATTTTTGTAAAATCACGATAAAATTGCTGTTTTAAACTTGCAAAAACATTGAAAAACGCTGTTTTCAACTATTCAAACTGACAAATTCATGTTTCTTCCGTGCGAAACGGCGATTTATGAGAAATTACGATAAAATTGCTGTTTTAAACTTGCAAAAACATAGAAAAACGCTGTTTTGAACTATTCAAACTGGCAAATTCATGTTTCTTTCGTGTGAAACGGCAATTTATGAGAAATGACGAAAAAATTGCTGTTTTAAACTTGCAAAAACATAGAAAAACGCTGTTTTGAACTATTCAAACTGAGAAATTCATGTTTCTTTCGTGCGAAACGGCGATTTATGAGAAATGACGATAAAATTGCTATTTTGAACTTGCAAAAACATAGAAAAACGCTGTTTTGAACTATTCAAACTGACAAATTCATGTTTCTTTCGTGCGAAACGGCGATTTATGAGAAATGACGATAAAATTGCTGTTTTAAACTTGCAAAAACTAGAAAAACGCTGTTTTCAACTATTCAAACTGATAAATTCATGTTTCTTACGTTCGAAACGGTAGATTTTTGTGAAATCACGATAAAATTGCTGTTTTAAACTTGGAAAAACATTAAAAAACGCTGTTTTCAACTATTTAAACTGACAAATTCATGTTTCTTCCGTGCGAAACGGCGATTTATGAGAAATTACGATAAAATTGCTGTTTTAAACTTGCAAAAACATAGAAAAACGCTGTTTTGAACTATTCAAACTGACAAATTCATGTTTCTTTCGTGCGAAACGGCGATTTATGAGAAATGGCGATCAAATTGCTTTTTTAAACTTGCAAAAACATAGAAAAACACTGTTTTCAACTATTCAAACTGATAAATTCATGTTTCTTACGTTCCAAACGGTGGATTTTTGTAAAATCACGATAAAATTGCTGCTTTAAACTTGCAAAAACATTGAAAAACGCTGTTTTCAACTATTCAAACTGACAAATTCATGTTTCTTCCGTGCGAAACGGCGATTTATGAGAAATTACGATAAAATTGCTGTTTTAAACTTGCAAAAACATAGAAAAACGCTGTTTTGAACTATTCAAACTGACAAATTCATGTTTCTTTCGTGCGAAACGGCGATTTATGAGAAATGACGATAAAATTGCTGTTTTAAACTTGCAAAACCATAGAAAAACGCTGTTTTGAACTATTCAAACTGACAAATTCATGTTTCTTTCGTGTGAAACGGCGATTTATGAGAAATGACGATAAAATTGCTGTTTTAAACTTGCAAAAACATAGAAAAACGCTGTTTTGAACTATTCAAACTGACAAATTCATGTTTCTTTCGTGCGAAACGGCGATTTATGAGAAATGACGATAAAATTGCTGTTTTAAACTTGCAAAAACATAGAAAAACAATGTTTTCAACTATTCAAACTGATAAATTCATGTTTCTTACGTTCCAAACAGTGGATTTTTGTGAAATCACGATAAAATTGCTGTTTTAAATTTGCAAAAACATTGAAAAACGCTGTTTTCAACTATTCAAACTGACAAATTCATGTTTCTTCCGTGCGAAACGGCGATTTATGAGAAATTACTATAAAATTGCTGTTTTAAACTTGCAAAAACATAGAAAAACGATGTTTTGAACTATTCAAACTGACAAATTCATGTTTCTTCCGTGCGAAACGGCGATTTATGAGAAATTACGATAAAATTGCTGTTTTAAACTTGCAAAAACATAGAAAAACGCTGTTTTGAACTATTCAAACTGACAAATTCATGTTTCTTTCGTGTGAAACGGCGATTTATGAGAAATGACGATAAAATTGCTGTTTTCAACTTACAAAAACATAGAAAACGCTGTTTTAAACTATTCAAACTGTCAAATTCATCTCTTTCGTGCGAAACGGCGATTTATGAGAAATGACGTTAAAATTGCTGTTTTAAACTTGCAAAAACAAAGAAAATCGCTGTTTTCAACTATTCAAACTGATAAATTCATGTTTCTTACGTTCCAAACGGTGGATTTTTGTGAAATCACGATAAAATTGCTGTTTTAAACTTGCAAAAACATAGAAAAACGCTGTTTTGAACTATTCAAACTGATAAATTCATATTTCTTACGTTGGAAACGGTGGATTTTTGTGAAATCACGATAAAATTGCTGTTTTAAACTTACAAAAACATTGAAAAACGCTGTTTTCAACTATTCAAACTGTCAAATTCATGTTTCTTCCGTGCGAAACGGCGATTTATGAGAAATTACTATAAAATTGCTGTTTTAAACTTGCAAAAACATAAAAAAACGCTGTTTTGAACTATTCAATCTGACAAATTCATGTTTCTTTCGTGTGAAACGGCGATTTATGAGAAATGACGATAAAATTGCTGTTTTAAACTTGCAAAAACATAGAAAAACGCTGTTTTGAACTATTCAAACTGACAAATTCATGTTTCTTTCGTGTGAAACGGCGATTTATAAGAAATGACGATGAAATTGCTGTTTTAAACTTGCAAAAACATAGAAAAACGCTGTTTTGAACTATTCAAACTGACAAATTCATGTTTCTTTCGTGCGAAACGGCGATTTATGAGAAATGACGATAAAATTGCTGTTTTAAACTTGCAAAAACATAGAAAAACGCTGTTTTCAACTATTCAAACTGATAAATTCATGTTTCTTACGTTCGAAACGGTGGATTTTTGTGAAATCACGATAAAATTGCTGTTTTAAACTTGCAAAAACATAGAAAAATGCTGTTTTGAACTATTCAAACTGATAAATTCATATTTCTTACGTTGGAAACGGTGGATTTTTGTAAAATCACGATAAAATTGCTGTTTTAAACTTGCAAAAACATTGAAAAACGCTGTTTTCAACTATTCAAACTGACAAATTCATGTTTCTTCCGTGCGAAACGGCGATTTATGAGAAATTACGATAAAATTGCTGTTTTAAACTTGCAAAAACATAGAAAAACGCTGTTTTGAACTATTCAAACTGGCAAATTCATGTTTCTTTCGTGTGAAACGGCAATTTATGAGAAATGACGAAAAAATTGCTGTTTTAAACTTGCAAAAACATAGAAAAACGCTGTTTTGAACTATTCAAACTGAGAAATTCATGTTTCTTTCGTGCGAAACGGCGATTTATGAGAAATGACGATAAAATTGCTATTTTGAACTTGCAAAAACATAGAAAAACGCTGTTTTGAACTATTCAAACTGACAAATTCATGTTTCTTTCGTGCGAAACGGCGATTTATGAGAAATGACGATAAAATTGCTGTTTTAAACTTGCAAAAACTAGAAAAACGCTGTTTTCAACTATTCAAACTGATAAATTCATGTTTCTTACGTTCGAAACGGTAGATTTTTGTGAAATCACGATAAAATTGCTGTTTTAAACTTGGAAAAACATTAAAAAACGCTGTTTTCAACTATTTAAACTGACAAATTCATGTTTCTTCCGTGCGAAACGGCGATTTATGAGAAATTACGATAAAATTGCTGTTTTAAACTTGCAAAAACATAGAAAAACGCTGTTTTGAACTATTCAAACTGATTAATTCATGTTTTTTACGTTGGAAACTTGTGGATTTTTGTGAAATCACGTTAAAATTGCTGTTCTAAACTTGCAAAAACATTGAAAAACGATGTTTTCAACTATTCAAACTGACAAATTCATGTTTCTTCCGTGCAAAACAACGATTTATGAGAAATTACTATAAAATTGCTGTTTTAAACTTGCAAAAACATAGAAAAACGCTGTTTTCAACTATTTAAACTGATAAATTCATGTTTCTTACTTCCGAAACGGTGGATTTTTGTGAAATCACGATAAAATTGCTGTTTTATACTTGCAAAAACATAGAAAAATGCTGTTTTGAATTATTCAAACTGATAAATTCATGTTTCTTACGTTGGAAACGGTGGATTTTTGTAAAATCACGATAAAATTGCTGTTTTAAACTTGCAAAAACATTGAAAAACGCTGTTTTCAACTATTCAAACTGACAAATTCATGTTTCTTCCGTGCGAAACGGCGATTTATGAGAAATTACGATAAAATTGCTGTTTTAAACTTGCAAAAACATAGAAAAACGCTGTTTTGAACTATTCAAACTGGCAAATTCATGTTTCTTTCGTGTGAAACGGCAATTTATGAGAAATGACGATAAAATTAATGTTTTAAACTTGCAAAAACATAGAAAAACGCTGTTTTGAACTATATAAACTGAGAAATTCATGTTTCTTTCGTGCGAAACGGCGATTTATGAGAAATGATGATAAAATTGCTGTTTTAAACTTGCAAAAACATAGAAAAACGCTGTTTTGAACTATTCAAACTGACAAATTCATGTTTCTTTCGTGCGAAACGGCGATTTATGAGAAATGACGATAAAATTGCTGTTTTAAACTTGCAAAAACTAGAAAAACGCTGTTTTCAACTATTCAAACTGATAAATTCATGTTTCTTACGTTCGAAACGGTGGATTTTTGTGAAATCACGATAAAATTGCTGGTTTAAACTTGCAAAAACATTAAAAAACGCTGTTTTCAACTATTCAAACTGACAAATTCATGTTTCTTCCGTGCGAAACGGCGATTTATGAGAAATTACGATAAAATTGCTGTTTTAAACTTGCAAAAACATAGAAAAACGCTGTTTTGAACTATTCAAACTGATAAATTCATGTTTCTTACGTTGAAAACTTGTGGATTTTTGTGAAATCACGCTAAAATTGCTGTTCTAAACTTGCGAAAACATTGAAAAACGATGTTTTCAACTATTCAAACTGACAAATTCATGTTTCTTTCGTGCAAAACAACGATTTATGAGAAATTACTATAAAATTGCTGTTTTAAACTTGCAAAAACATAGAAAAACGCTGTTTTGAACTATTCAAACTGACAAATTCATGTTTCTTTCGTGTGAAACGGCGATTTTTGAGAAATGACGATAAAATTGCTGTTTTAAACTTGCAAAAACATAGAAAAACGCTGTTTTTAACTATTCAAACTGATAAATTCAGGTTTCTTTCGTGCGAAACGGCGATTTATGAGAAATTACGATAAAATTGCTGTTTTAAACTTGCAAAAACATAGAAAAACGCTGTTTTGAATTATTTAAACTGACAAATTCATGTTTCTTTCGTGTGAAACGGCGATTTATGAGAAATGACGATAAAATTGCTGTTTTAAACTTGCAAAAACATAGAAAAACGCTGTTTTGAACTATTAAAACTGACAAATTCATGTTTCTTTCGTGCGAAACGGCGATTTATGAGAAATGACGATAAAATTGCTGTTTTAAACTTGCAAAAACATAGAAAAACGCTGTTTTGAACTATTCAAACTGACAAATTCATGTTTCTTTCGTGTGAAACGGCGATTTATGAGAAATGACGATAAAATTGCTGTTTTCAACTTGCAAAAACATAGAAAAACGCTGTTTTGAACTATTCAAACTGACAAATTCATGTTTCTTTCGTGCGAAACGGCGATTTATGAGAAATGGCGATCAAATTGCTTTTTTAAACTTGCAAAAACATAGAAAAACACTGTTTTCAACTATTCAAACTGATAAATTCATGTTTCTTACGTTCCAAACGGTGGATTTTTGTAAAATCACGATAAAATTGCTGCTTTAAACTTGCAAAAACATTGAAAAACGCTGTTTTCAACTATTCAAACTGACAAATTCATGTTTCTTCCGTGCGAAACGGCGATTTATGAGAAATTACGATAAAATTGCTGTTTTAAACTTGCAAAAACATAGAAAAACGCTGTTTTGAACTATTCAAACTGACAAATTCATGTTTCTTTCGTGCGAAACGGCGATTTATGAGAAATGACGATAAAATTGCTGTTTTAAACTTGCAAAACCATAGAAAAACGCTGTTTTGAACTATTCAAACTGACAAATTCATGTTTCTTTCGTGTGAAACGGCGATTTATGAGAAATGACGATAAAATTGCAGTTTTAAACTTGCAAAAACATAGAAAAACGCTGTTTTGAACTATTCAAACTGACAAATTCATGTTTCTTTCGTGCGAAACGGCGATTTATGAGAAATGACGATAAAATTGCTGTTTTAAACTTGCAAAAACATAGAAAAACAATGTTTTCAACTATTCAAACTGATAAATTCATGTTTCTTACGTTCCAAACAGTGGATTTTTGTGAAATCACGATAAAATTGCTGTTTTAAACTTGCAAAAACATTGAAAAACGCTGTTTTCAACTATTCAAACTGACAAATTCATGTTTCTTCCGTGCGAAACGGCGATTTATGAGAAATTACTATAAAATTGCTGTTTTAAACTTGCAAAAACATAGAAAAACGCTGTTTTGAACTATTCAAACTGACAAATTCATGTTTCTTCCGTGCGAAACGGCGATTTATGAGAAATTACGATAAAATTGCTGTTTTAAACTTGCAAAAACATAGATAAACGCTGTTTTGAACTATTCAAACTGACAAATTCATGTTTCTTTCGTGCGAAACGGCGATTTATGAGAAATGACGATAAAATTGCTGTTTTCAACTTACAAAAACATAGAAAACGCTGTTTTGAACTATTCAAACTGTCAAATTCATCTCTTTCGTGCGAAACGGCGATTTATGAGAAATGACGTTAAAATTGCTGTTTTAAACTTGCAAAAACAAAGAAAATCGCTGTTTTCAACTATTCAAACTGATAAATTCATGTTTCTTACGTTCCAAACGGTGGATTTTTGTGAAATCACGATAAAATTGCTGTTTTAAACTTGCAAAAACATAGAAAAACGCTGTTTTGAACTATTCAAACTGATAAATTCATATTTCTTACGTTGGAAACGGTGGATTTTTGTGAAATCACGATAAAATTGCTGTTTTAAACTTACAAAAACATTGAAAAACGCTGTTTTCAACTATTCAAACTGTCAAATTCATGTTTCTTCCGTGCGAAACGGCGATTTATGAGAAATTACTATAAAATTGCTGTTTTAAACTTGCAAAAACATAAAAAAACGCTGTTTTGAACTATTCAATCTGACAAATTCATGTTTCTTTCGTGTGAAACGGCGATTTATGAGAAATGACGATAAAATTGCTGTTTTAAACTTGCAAAAACATAGAAAAACGCTGTTTTGAACTATTCAAACTGACAAATTCATGTTTCTTTCGTGTGAAACGGCGATTTATAAGAAATGACGATAAAATTGCTGTTTTAAACTTGCAAAAACATAGAAAAACGCTGTTTTGAACTATTCAAACTGACAAATTCATGTTTCTTTCGTGCGAAACGGCGATTTATGAGAAATGACGATAAAGTTGCTGTTTTAAACTTGCAAAAACATAGAAAAACGCTGTTTTCAACTATTCAAACTGATAAATTCATGTTTCTTACGTTCGAAACGGTGGATTTTTGTGAAATCACGATAAAATTGCTGTTTTAAACTTGCAAAAACATAGAAAAATGCTGTTTTGAACTATTCAAACTGATAAATTCATATTTCTTACGTTGGAAACGGTGGATTTTTGTAAAATCACGATAAAATTGCTGTTTTAAACTTGCAAAAACATTGAAAAACGCTGTTTTCAACTATTCAAACTGACAAATTCATGTTTCTTCCGTGCGAAACGGCGATTTATGAGAAATTACGATAAAATTGCTGTTTTAAACTTGCAAAAACATAGAAAAACGCTGTTTTGAACTATTCAAACTGGCAAATTCATGTTTCTTTCGTGTGAAACGGCAATTTATGAGAAATGACGAAAAAATTGCTGTTTTAAACTTGCAAAAACATAGAAAAACGCTGTTTTGAACTATTCAAACTGAGAAATTCATGTTTCTTTCGTGCGAAACGGCGATTTATGAGAAATGACGATAAAATTGCTATTTTGAACTTGCAAAAACATAGAAAAACGCTGTTTTGAACTATTCAAACTGACAAATTCATGTTTCTTTCGTGCGAAACGGCGATTTATGAGAAATGACGATAAAATTGCTGTTTTAAACTTGCAAAAACTAGAAAAACGCTGTTTTCAACTATTCAAACTGATAAATTCATGTTTCTTACGTTCGAAACGGTAGATTTTTGTGAAATCACGATAAAATTGCTGTTTTAAACTTGGAAAAACATTAAAAAACGCTGTTTTCAACTATTTAAACTGACAAATTCATGTTTCTTCCGTGCGAAACGGCGATTTATGAGAAATTACGATAAAATTGCTGTTTTAAACTTGCAAAAACATAGAAAAACGCTGTTTTGAACTATTCAAACTGATTAATTCATGTTTTTTACGTTGGAAACTTGTGGATTTCTGTGAAATCACGTTAAAATTGCTGTTCTAAACTTGCAAAAACATTGAAAAACGATGTTTTCAACTATTCAAACTGACAAATTCATGTTTCTTCCGTGCAAAACAACGATTTATGAGAAATTACTATAAAATTGCTGTTTTAAACTTGCAAAAACATAGAAAAACGCTGTTTTCAACTATTTAAACTGATAAATTCATGTTTCTTACTTTCGAAACGGTGGATTTTTGTGAAATCACGATAAAATTGCTGTTTTATACTTGCAAAAACATAGAAAAATGCTGTTTTGAACTATTCAAACTGATAAATTCATGTTTCTTACGTTGGAAACGGTGGATTTTTGTAAAATCACGATAAAATTGCTGTTTTAAACTTGCAAAAACATTGAAAAACGCTGTTTTCAACTATTCAAACTGACAAATTCATGTTTCTTCCGTGCGAAACGGCGATTTATGAGAAATTACGATAAAGTTGCTGTTTTAAACTTGCAAAAACATAGAAAAACGCTGTTTTGAACTATTCAAACTGGCAAATTCATGTTTCTTTCGTGTGAAACGGCAATTTATGAGAAATGACGATAAAATTAATGTTTTAAACTTGCAAAAACATAGAAAAACGCTGTTTTGAACTATTCAAACTGAGAAATTCATGTTTCTTTCGTGCGAAACGGCGATTTATGAGAAATGATGATAAAATTGCTGTTTTAAACTTGCAAAAACATAGAAAAACGCTGTTTTGAACTATTCAAACTGACAAATTCATGTTTCTTTCGTGCGAAACGGCGATTTATGAGAAATGACGATAAAATTGCTGTTTTAAACTTGCAAAAACTAGAAAAACGCTGTTTTCAACTATTCAAACTGATAAATTCATGTTTCTTACGTTCGAAACGGTGGATTTTTGTGAAATCACGATAAAATTGCTGTTTTAAACTTGCAAAAACATTAAAAAACGCTGTTTTCAACTATTCAAACTGACAAATTCATGTTTCTTACGTGCGAAACGGCGATTTATGAGAAATTACGATAAAATTGCTGTTTTAAACTTGCAAAAACATAGAAAAACGCTGTTTTGAACTATTCAAACTGATAAATTCATGTTTCTTACGTTGAAAACTTGTGGATTTTTGTGAAATCACGCTAAAATTGCTGTTCTAAACTTGCGAAAACATTGAAAAACGATGTTTTCAACTATTCAAACTGACAAATTCATGTTTCTTCCGTGCAAAACAACGATTTATGAGAAATTACTATAAAATTGCTGTTTTAAACTTGCAAAAACATAGAAAAACGCTGTTTTGAACTATTCAAACTGACAAATTCATGTTTCTTTCGTGTGAAACGGCGATTTTTGAGAAATGACGATAAAATTGCTGTTTTAAACTTGCAAAAACATAGAAAAACGCTGTTTTTAACTATTCAAACTGATAAATTCAGGTTTCTTTCGTGCGAAACGGCGATTTATGAGAAATTACGATAAAATTGCTGTTTTAAACTTGCAAAAACATAGAAAAACGCTGTTTTGAATTATTTAAACTGACAAATTCATGTTTCTTTCGTGTGAAACGGCGATTTATGAGAAATGACGATAAAATTGCTGTTTTAAACTTGCAATAACATAGAAAAACGCTGTTTTGAACTATTAAAACTGACAAATTCATGTTTCTTTCGTGCGAAACGGCGATTTATGAGAAATGACGATAAAATTGCTGTTTTAAACTTGCAAAAACATAGAAAAACGCTGTTTTGAACTATTCAAACTGACAAATTCATGTTTCTTTCGTGTGAAACGGCGATTTATGAGAAATGACGATAAAATTGCTGTTTTCAACTTGCAAAAACATAGAAAAACGCTGTTTTGAACTATTCAAACTGACAAATTCATGTTTCTTTCGTGCGAAACGGCGATTTATGAGAAATGACGATAAAATTGCTGTTTTAAACTTGCAAAAACTAGAAAAACGCTGTTTTCAACTATTCAAACTGATGAATTCATGTTTCTTACGTTCGAAACGGTGGATTTTTGTGAAATCACGATAAAATTGCTGTTTTAAACTTGCAAAAACATTAAAAAACGCTGTTTTCAACTATTCAAACTGACACATTCATGTTTCTTCCGTGCGAAACGGCGATTTATGAGAAATTACGATAAAATTGCTGTTTTAAACTTGCAAAAACATAGAAAAACGCTGTTTTGAACTATTCAAACTGATAAATTCATGTTTCTTGCGCTGAAAACTTGTAGATTTTTGTGAAATCACGTTAAAATTGCTGTTCTAAACTTGCAAAAACATTGAAAAACGATGTTTTCAACTATTCAAACTGACAAATTCATGTTTCTTCCGTGCGAAACGGCGATTTATGAGAAATTACGATAAAATTGCTGTTTTAAACTTGCAAAAACATAGAAAAACGCTGTTTTGAACTATTCAAACTGACAAATTCATGTTTCTTTCGTGTGAAACGGCGATTTATGAGAAATGACGATAAAATTGCTGTTTTCAACTTACAGAAACATAGAAAACGCTGTTTTGAACTATTCAAACTGACAAATTCATCTCTTTCGTGCGAAACGGCGATTTATGAGAAATGACGTTAAAATTGCTGTTTTAAACTTGCAAAAACAAAGAAAAACGCTGTTTTCAACTATTCAAACTGATAAATTCATGTTTCTTACGTTCCAAACGGTGGATTTTTGTGATATCACGATAAAATTGCTGTTTTAAACTTGCAAAAACATAGAAAAACGCTGTTTTGAACTATTCAAACTGATAAATTCATATTTCTTACGTTGGAAACGGTGGATTTTTGTGAAATCACGATAAAATTGCTGTTTTAAACTTACAAAAACATTGAAAAACGTTGTTTTCAACTATTCAAACTGTCAAATTCATGTTTCTTCCGTGCGAAACGGCGATTTATGAGAAATTACTATAAAATTGCTGTTTTAAACTTGCAAAAACATAAAAAAACGCTGTTTTGAACTATTCAATCTGACAAATTCATGTTTCTTTCCTGTGAAACGGCGATTTATGAGAAATGACGATAAAATTGCTGTTTTAAACTTGCAAAAACATAGAAAAACGCTGTTTTGAACTACTCAAACTGACAAATTCATGTTTCTTTCGTGTGAAACGGCGATTTATGAGAAATGACGATAAAATTGCTGTTTTAAACTTGCAAAAACATAGAAAAACGCTGTTTTGAACTATTCAAACTGACAAATTCATGTTTCTTTCTTGCGAAACGGCGATTTATGAGAAATGACGATAAAATTGCTGTTTTAAACTTGCAAAAACATAGAAAAACACTGTTTTCAACTATTCAAACTGATAAATTCATGTTTCTTACGTTCCAAACGGTAGATTTTTGTGAAATCACGATAAAATTGCTGTTTTAAACTTGCAAAAACATTGAAAAACGCTGTTTTCAACTATTCAAACTGACAAATTCATGTTTCTTCCGTGCGAAACGGCGATTTATGAGAAATTACGATAAAATTGCTGTTTTAAACTTGCAAACACTTAGAAAAACGCTGTTTTGAACTATTCAAACTGACAAATTCATGTTTCTTTCGTGTGAAACGGCGATTTATAAGAAATGACGATAAAATTGCTGTTTTAAACTTGCAAAAACATAGAAAAACGCTGTTTTGAACTATTCAAACTGACAAATTCATGTTTCTTTCGTGCGAAACGGCGATTTATGAGAAATGACGATAAAATTGCTGTTTTAAACTTGCAAAAACATAGAAAAACGCTGTTTTCAACTATTCAAACTAATAAATTCATGTTTCTTACGTTCGAAACGGTGGATTTTTGTGAAATCACGATAAAATTGCTGTTTTAAACTTGCAAAAACATAGAAAAATGCTGTTTTGAACTATTCAAACTGATAAATTCATATTTCTTACGTTGGAAACGGTGGATTTTTGTAAAATCACGATAAAATTGCTGTTT
This sequence comes from Poecilus cupreus, assembly GCA_963942605.1. Lineage (NCBI taxonomy): Eukaryota > Metazoa > Arthropoda > Insecta > Coleoptera > Carabidae > Poecilus > Poecilus cupreus. The sequence continues at coordinate 121,127 of CAWWDY010001965.1, forward strand.
TAAACTTGCAAAAACATTGAAAAACGCTGTTTTCAACTATTCAAACTGACAAATTCATGTTTCTTCCGTGCGAAACGGCGATTTATGAGAAATTACGATAAAATTGCTGTTTTAAACTTGCAAAAACATAGAAAAACGCTGTTTTGAACTATTCAAACTGGCAAATTCATGTTTTTTTTCGTGTGAAACGGCAATTTATGAGAAATGACGAAAAAATTGCTGTTTTAAACTTGCAAAAACATAGAAAAACGCTGTTTTGAACTATTCAAACTGAGAAATTCATGTTTCTTTCGTGCGAAACGGCGATTTATGAGAAATGACGATAAAATTGCTGTTTTGAACTTGCAAAAACATAGAAAAACGCTGTTTTGAACTATTCAAACTGACAAATTCATGTTTCTTTCGTGCGAAACGGCGATTTATGAGAAATGACGATAAAATTGCTGTTTTAAACTTGCAAAAACTAGAAAAACGCTGTTTTCAACTATTCAAACTGATAAATTCATGTTTCTTACGTTCGAAACGGTGGATTTTTGTGAAATCACGATAAAATTGCTGTTTTAAACTTGGAAAAACATTAAAAAACGCTGTTTTCAACTATTTAAACTGACAAATTCATGTTTCTTCCGTGCGAAACGGCGATTTATGAGAAATTACGATAAAATTGCTGTTTTAAACTTGCAAAAACATAGAAAAACGCTGTTTTGAACTATTCAAACTGATTAATTCATGTTTCTTACGTTGGAAACTTGTGGATTTTTGTGAAATCACGTTAAAATTGCTGTTCTAAACTTGCAAAAACATTGAAAAACGATGTTTTCAACTATTCAAACTGACAAATTCATGTTTCTTCCGTGCAAAACAACGATTTATGAGAAATTACTATAAAATTGCTGTTTTAAACTTGCAAAAACATAGAAAAACGCTGTTTTCAACTATTCAAACTGATAAATTCATGTTTCTTACGTTCGAAACGGTGGATTTTTGTGAAATCACGATAAAATTGCTGTTTTAAACTTGCAAAAACATAGAAAAATGCTGTTTTGAACTATTCAAACTGATAAATTCATGTTTCTTACGTTGGAAACGGTGGATTTTTGTAAAATCACGATAAAATTGCTGTTTTAAACTTGCAAAAACATTGAAAAACGCTGTTTTCAACTATTCAAACTGACAAATTCATGTTTCTTCCGTGCGAAACGGCGATTTATGAGAAATTACGATAAAATTGCTGTTTTAAACTTGCAAAAACATAGAAAAACGCTGTTTTGAACTATTCAAACTGGCAAATTCAAGTTTCTTTCGTGTGAAACGGCAATTTATGAGAAATGACGATAAAATTAATGTTTTAAACTTGCAAAAACATAGAAAAACGCTGTTTTGAACTATTCAAACTGAGAAATTCATGTTTCTTTCGTGCTAAACGGCGATTTATGAGAAATGATGATAAAATTGCTGTTTTAAACTTGCAAAAACATAGAAAAACGCTGTTTTGAACTATTCAAACTGACAAATTCATGTTTCTTTCGTGCGAAACGGCGATTTATTAGAAATGACGATAAAATTGCTGTTTTAAACTTGCAAAAACTAGAAAAACGCTGTTTTCAACTATTCAAACTGAAAAATTCATGTTTCTTACGTTCGAAACGGTGGATTTTTGTGAAATCACGATAAAATTGCTGTTTTAAACTTGCAAAAACATTAAAAAACGCTGTTTTCAACTATTCAAACTGACAAATTCATGTTTCTTCCGTGCGAAACGGCAATTTATGAGAAATTACGATAAAATTGCTGTTTTAAACTTCCAAAAACATAGAAAAACGCTGTTTTGAACTATTCAAACTGATAAATTCATGTTTCTTACGTTGAAAACTTGTGGATTTTTGTGAAATCACGCTAAAATTGCTGTTCTAAACTTGCAAAAACATTGAAAAACGATGTTTTCAACTATTCAAACTGATAAATTCATGTTTCTTACGTTCGAAACGGTGGATTTTTGTGAAATCACGATAAAATTGCTGTTTTAAACTTGCAAAAACATAGAAAAATGCTGTTTTGAACTATTCAAACTGATAAATTCATATTTCTTACGTTGGAAAAGGTGGATTTTTGTAAAATCACGATAAAATTGCTGTTTTAAATTTGCAAAAACATTGAAAAACGCTGTTTTCAACTATTCAAACTGACAAATTCATGTTTCTTCCGTGCGAAACGGCGATTTATGAGAAATTACGATAAAATTGCTGTTTTAAACTTGCAAAAACATAGAAAAACGCTGTTTTGAACTATTCAAACTGGCAAATTCATGTTTCTTTCGTGTGAAACGGCAATTTATGAGAAATGACGAAAAAATTGCAGTTTTAAACTTGCAAAAACATAGAAAAACGCTGTTTTGAACTATTCAAACTGAGAAATTCATGTTTCTTTCGTGCGAAACGGCGATTTATGAGAAATGATGATAAAATTGCTGTTTTAAACTTGCAAAAACATAGAAAAACGCTGTTTTGAACTATTCAAACTGACAAATTCATGTTTCTTTCGTGCGAAACGGCGATTTATGAGAAATGACGATAAAATTGCTGTTTTAAACTTGCAAAAACTAGAAAAACGCTGTTTTCAACTATTCAAACTGATAAATTCATGTTTCTTACGTTCGAAACGGTGGATTTTTGTGAAATCACGATAAAATTGCTGTTTTAAACTTGCAAAAACATTAAAAAACGCTGTTTTCAACTATTCAAACTGACAAATTCATGTTTCTTCCGTGCGAAACGGCAATTTATGAGAAATTACGATAAAATTGCTGTTTTAAACTTGCAAAAACATAGAAAAACGCTGTTTTGAACTATTCAAACTGATAAATTCATGTTTCTTACGTTGAAAACTTGTGGATTTTTGTGAAATCACGCTAAAATTGCTGTTCTAAACTTGCAAAAACATTGAAAAACGATGTTTTCAACTATTCAAACTGATAAATTCATGTTTCTTACGTTCGAAACGGTGGATTTTTGTGAAATCACGATAAAATTGCTGTTTTAAACTTGCAAAAACATAGAAAAATGCTGTTTTGAACTATTCAAACTGATAAATTCATATTTCTTACGTTGGAAACGGTGGATTTTTGTAAAATCACGATAAAATTGCTGTTTTAAACTTGCAAAAACATTGAAAAACGCTGTTTTCAACTATTCAAACTGACAAATTCATGTTTCTTCCGTGCGAAACGGCGATTTATGAGAAATTACGATAAAATTGCTGTTTTAAACTTGCAAAAACATAGAAAAACGCTGTTTTGAACTATTCAAACTGGCAAATTCATGTTTCTTTCGTGTGAAACGGCAATTTATGAGAAATGACGAAAAAATTGCTGTTTTAAACTTGCAAAAACTAGAAAAACGCTGTTTTCAACTATTCAAACTGATAAATTCATGTTTCTTACGTTCGAAACGGTGGATTTTTGTGAAATCACGATAAAATTGCTGTTTTAAACTTGCAAAAACATTAAAAAACGCTGTTTTCAACTATTCAAACTGACAAATTCATGTTTCTTCCGTGCGAAACGGCAATTTATGAGAAATTACGATAAAATTGCTGTTTTAAACTTGCAAAAACATAGAAAAACGCTGTTTTGAACTATTCAAACTGATAAATTCATGTTTCTTACGTTGAAAACTTGTGGATTTTTGTGAAATCACGCTAAAATTGCTGTTCTAAACTTGCAAAAACATTGAAAAACGATGTTTTCAACTATTCAAACTGATAAATTCATGTTTCTTACGTTCGAAACGGTGGATTTTTGTGAAATCACGATAAAATTGCTGTTTTAAACTTGCAAAAACATAGAAAAATGCTGTTTTGAACTATTCAAACTGATAAATTCATATTTCTTACGTTGGAAACGGTGGATTTTTGTAAAATCACGATAAAATTGCTGTTTTAAACTTGCAAAAACATTGAAAAACGCTGTTTTCAACAATTCAAACTGACAAATTCATGTTTCTTCCGTGCGAAACGGCGATTTATGAGAAATTACGATAAAATTGCTGTTTTAAACTTGCAAAAACATAGAAAAACGCTGTTTTGAACTATTCAAACTGGCAAATTCATATTTCTTTCGTGTGAAACGGCAATTTATGAGAAATGACGAAAAAATTGCTGTTTTAAACTTGCAAAAACATAGAAAAACGCTGTTTTGAACTATTCAAACTGAGAAATTCATGTTTCTTTCGTGCGAAACGGCGATTTATGAGAAATGACGATAAAATTGCTGTTTTGAACTTGCAAAAACATAGAAAAACGCTGTTTTGAACTATTCAAACTGACAAATTCATGTTTCTTTCGTGCGAAACGGCGATTTATGAGAAAAGACGATAAAATTGCTGTTTTAAACTTGCAAAAACTAGAAAAACGCTGTTTTCAACTATTCAAACTGATAAATTCATGTTTCTTACGTTCGAAACGGTGGATTTTTGTGAAATCACGATAAAATTGCTGTTTTAAACTTGGAAAAACATTAAAAAACGCTGTTTTCAACTATTTAAACTGACAAATTCATGTTTCTTCCGTGCGAAACGGCGATTTATGAGAAATTACGATAAAATTGCTGTTTTAAACTTGCAAAAACATAGAAAAACGCTGTTTTGAACTATTCAAACTGATTAATTCATGTTTCTTACGTTGGAAACTTGTGGATTTTTGTGAAATCACGTTAAAATTGCTGTTCTAAACTTGCAAAAACATTGAAAAACGATGTTTTCAACTATTCAAACTGACAAATTCATGTTTCTTCCGTGCAAAACAACGATTTATGAGAAATTACTATAAAATTGCTGTTTTAAACTTGCAAAAACATAGAAAAACGCTGTTTTCAACTATTCAAACTGATAAATTCATGTTTCTTACGTTCGAAACGGTGGATTTTTGTGAAATCACGATAAAATTGCTGTTTTAAACTTGCAAAAACATAGAAAAATGCTGTTTTGAACTATTCAAACTGATAAATTCATGTTTCTTACGTTGGAAACGGTGGATTTTTATAAAATCACGATAAAATTGCTGTTTTAAACTTGCAAAAACATTGAAAAACGCTGTTTTCAACTATTCAAACTGACAAATTCATGTTTCTTCCGTGCGAAACGGCGATTTATGAGAAATTACGATAAAATTGCTGTTTTAAACTTGCAAAAACATAGAAAAACGCTGTTTTGAACTATTCAAACTGGCAAATTCATGTTTCTTTCGTGTGAAACGGCAATTTATGAGAAATGACGATAAAATTAATGTTTTAAACTTGCAAAAACATAGAAAAACGCTGTTTTGAACTATTCAATCTGAGAAATTCATGTTTCTTTCGTGCGAAACGGCGATTTATGAGAAATGATGATAAAATTGCTGTTTTAAACTTGCAAAAACATAGAAAAACGCTGTTTTGAACTATTCAAACTGACAAATTCATGTTTCTTTCGTGCGAAACGGCGATTTATGAGAAATGACGATAAAATTGCTGTTTTAAACTTGCAAAAACTAGAAAAACGCTGTTTTCAACTATTCAAACTGATAAATTCATGTTTCTTACGTTCGAAACGGTGGATTTTTGTGAAATCACGATAAAATTGCTGTTTTAAACTTGCAAAAACATTAAAAAACGCTGTTTTCAATTATTCAAACTGACAAATTCATGTTTCTTTTGTGCGAAACGGCGATTTATGAGAAATTACGATAAAATTGCTGTTTTAAACTTGCAAAAACATAGAAAAACGCTGTTTTGAACTATTCAAACTGATAAATTCATGTTTCTTACGTTGAAAACTTGTGGATTTTTGTGAAATCACGCTAAAATTGCTGTTCTAAACTTGCAAAAACATTGAAAAACGATGTTTTCAACTATTCAAACTGACAAATTCATGTTTCTTCCGTGCAAAACAACGATTTATGAGAAATTACGATAAAATTGCTGTTTTAAACTTGCAAAAACATTAAAACACGCTGTTTTCAACTATTCAAACTGACACATTCATGTTTCTTCCGTGCGAAACGGCGATTTATGAGAAATTACGATAAAATTGCTGTTTTAAACTTGCAAAAACATAGAAAAACGCTGTTTTGAACTATTCAAACTGATAAATTCATGTTTCTTGCGCTGGAAACTTGTGGATTTTTGTGAAATCACGTTAAAATTGCTGTTCTAAACTTGCAAAAACATTGAAAAACGATGTTTTCAACTATTCAAACTGACAAATTCATGTTTCTTCCGTGCGAAACGGCGATTTATGAGAAATTACGATAAAATTGCTGTTTTAAACTTGCAAAAACATAGAAAAACGCTGTTTTGAACTATTCAAACTGACAAATTCATGTTTCTTTCGTGTGAAACGGCGATTTATGAGAAATGACGATAAAATTGCTGTTTTCAACTTACAAAAACATAGAAAACGCTGTTTTGAACTATTCAAACTGACAAATTCATCTCTTTCGTGCGAAACGGCGATTTATGAGAAATGACGTTAAAATTGCTGTTTTAAACTTGCAAAAACAAAGAAAAACGCTGTTTTCAACTATTCAAACTGATAAATTCATGTTTCTTACGTTCCAAACGGTGGATTTTTGTAAAATCACGATAAAATTGCTGTTTTAAACTTGCAAAAACATAGAAAAACGCTGTTTTGAACTATTCAAACTGATAAATTCATATTTCTTACGTTGGAAACGGTGGATTTTTGTGAAATCACGATAAAATTGCTGTTTTAAACTTACAAAAACATTGAAAAACGCTGTTTTCAACTATTCAAACTGTCAAATTCATGTTTCTTCCGTGCGAAACGGCGATTTATGAGAAATTACTATAAAATTGCTGTTTTAAACTTGCAAAAACATAAAAAAACGCTGTTTTGAACTATTCAATCTGACAAATTCATGTTTCTTTCGTGTGAAACGGCGATTTATGAGAAATGACGATAAAATTGCTGTTTTAAACTTGCAAAAACATAGAAAAAACGCTGTTTTGAACTATTCAAACTGACAAATTCATGTTTCTTTCGTGTGAAACGGCGATTTATGAGAAATGACGATAAAATTGCTGTTTTAAACTTGCAAAAACATAGAAAAACGCTGTTTTGAACTATTCAAACTGACAAATTCATGTTTCTTTCGTGCGAAACGGCGATTTATGAGAAATGACGATAAAATTGCTGTTTTAAACTTGCAAAAACATAGAAAAACGCTGTTTTCAACTATTCAAACTGATAAATTCATGTTTTTTACGTTCGAAACGGTGGATTTTTGTGAAATCACGATAAAATTGCTGTTTTAAACTTGCAAAAACATAGAAAAATGCTGTTTTGAACTATTCAAACTGATAAATTCATATTTCTTACGTTGAAAACGGTGGATTTTTGTAAAATCACGATAAAATTGCTGTTTTAAACTTGCAAAAACATTGAAAAACGCTGTTTTCAACTATTCAAACTGTCAAATTCATGTTTCTTCCGTGCGAAACGGCGATTTATGAGAAATTACGATAAAATTGCTGTTTTAAACTTGCAAAAACATAGAAAAACGCTGTTTTGAACTATTCAAACTGGCAAATTCATGTTTCTTTCGTGTGAAACGGCAATTTATGAGAAATGACGAAAAAATTGCTGTTTTAAACTTGCAAAAACATAGAAAAACGCTGTTTTGAACTATTCAAACTGAGAAATTCATGTTTCTTTCGTGCGAAACGGCGATTTATGAGAAATGACGATAAAATTGCTGTTTTGAACTTGCAAAAACATAGAAAAACGCTGTTTTGAACTATTCAAACTGACAAATTCATGTTTCTTTCGTGCGAAACGGCGATTTATGAGAAATGACGATAAAATTGCTGTTTTAAACTTGCAAAAACTAGAAAAACGCTGTTTTCAACTATTCAAACTGATAAATTCATGTTTCTTACGTTCGAAACGGTAGATTTTTGTGAAATCACGATAAAATTGCTGTTTTAAACTTGGAAAAACATTAAAAAACGCTGTTTTCAACTATTTAAACTGACAAATTCATGTTTCTTCCGTGCGAAACGGCGATTTATGAGAAATTACGATAAAATTGCTGTTTTAAACTTGCAAAAACATAGAAAAACGCTGTTTTGAACTATTCAAACTGATTAATTCATGTTTCTTACGTTGGAAACTTGTGGATTTTTGTGAAATCACGTTAAAATTGCTGTTCTAAACTTGCAAAAACATTGAAAAACGATGTTTTCAACTATTCAAACTGACAAATTCATGTTTCTTCCGTGCAAAACAACGATTTATGAGAAATTACTATAAAATTGCTGTTTTAAACTTGCAAAAACATAGAAAAACGCTGTTTTCAACTATTCAAACTGATAAATTCATGTTTCTTACTTTCGAAACGGTGGATTTTTGTGAAATCACGATAAAATTGCTGTTTTAAACTTGCAAAAACATAGAAAAATGCTGTTTTGAACTATTCAAACTGATAAATTCATGTTTCTTACGTTGGAAACGGTGGATTTTTGTAAAATCACGATAAAATTGCTCTTTTAAACTTGCAAAAACATTGAAAAACGCTGTTTTCAACTATTCAAACTGACAAATTCATGTTTCTTCCGTGCGAAACGGCGATTTATGAGAAATTACGATAAAATTGCTGTTTTAAACTTGCAAAAACATAGAAAAACGCTGTTTTGAACTATTCAAACTGGCAAATTCATGTTTCTTTCGTGTGAAACGGCAATTTATGAGAAATGACGAAAAAATTGCTGTTTTAAACTTGCAAAAACATAGAAAAACGCTGTTTTGAACTATTCAAACTGAGAAATTCATGTTTCTTTCGTGCGAAACGGCGATTTATGAGAAATGATGATAAAATTGCTGTTTTAAACTTGCAAAAACATAGAAAAACGCTGTTTTGAACTATTCAAACTGACAAATTCATGTTTCTTTCGTGCGAAACGGCGATTTATGAGAAATGACGATAAAATTGCTGTTTTAAACTTGCAAAAACTAGAAAAACGCTGTTTTCAACTATTCAAACTGATAAATTCATGTTTCTTACGTTCGAAACGGTGGATTTTTGTGAAATCACGATAAAATTGCTGTTTTAAACTTGCAAAAACATTAAAAAACGCTGTTTTCAACTATTCAAACTGACAAATTCATGTTTCTTCCGTGCGAAACGGCAATTTATGAGAAATTACGATAAAATTGCTGTTTTAAACTTGCAAAAACATAGAAAAACGCTGTTTTGAACTATTCAAACTGATAAATTCATGTTTCTTACGTTGAAAACTTGTGGATTTTTGTGAAATCACGCTAAAATTGCTGTTCTAAACTTGCAAAAACATTGAAAAACGATGTTTTCAACTATTAAAACTGATAAATTCATGTTTCTTACGTTCGAAACGGTGGATTTTTGTGAAATCACGATAAAATTGCTGTTTTAAACTTGCAAAAACATAGAAAAATGCTGTTTTGAACTATTCAAACTGTTAAATTCATATTTCTTACGTTGGAAACGGTGGATTTTTGTAAAATCACGATAAAATTGCTGTTTTAAACTTGCAAAAACATTGAAAAACGCTGTTTTCAACTATTCAAACTGACAAATTCATGTTTCTTCCGTGCGAAACGGCGATTTATGAGAAATTACGATAAAATAGCTGTTTTAAACTTGCAAAAACATAGAAAAACGCTGTTTTGAACTATTCAAACTGGCAAATTCATGTTTCTTTCGTGTGAAACGGCAATTTATGAGAAATGACGAAAAAATTGCTGTTTTAAACTTGCAAAAACATAGAAAAACGCTGTTTTGAACTATTCAAACTGAGAAATTCATGTTTCTTTCGTGCGAAACGGCGATTTATGAGAAATGACGATAAAATTGCTGTTTTGAACTTGCAAAAACATAGAAAAACGCTGTTTTGAACTATTCAAACTGACAAATTCATGTTTCTTTCGTGCGAAACGGCGATTTATGAGAAATGACGATAAAATTGCTGTTTTAAACTTGCAAAAACTAGAAAAACGCTGTTTTCAACTATTCAAACTGATAAATTCATGTTTCTTACGTTCGAAACGGTGGATTTTTGTGAAATCACGATAAAATTGCTGTTTTAAACTTGGAAAAACATTAAAAAACGCTGTTTTCAACTATTTAAACTGACAAATTCATGTTTCTTCCGTGCGAAACGGCGATTTATGAGAAATTACGATAAAATTGCTGTTTTAAACTTGCAAAAACATAGAAAAACGCTGTTTTGAACTATTCAAACTGATTAATTCATGTTTCTTACGTTGGAAACTTGTGGATTTTTGTGAAATCACGTTAAAATTGCTGTTCTAAACTTGCAAAAACATTGAAAAACGATGTTTTCAACTATTCAAACTGACAAATTCATGTTTCTTCCGTGCAAAACAACGATTTATGAGAAATTACTATAAAATTGCTGTTTTAAACTTGCAAAAACATAGAAAAACGCTGTTTTCAACTATTCAAACTGATAAATTCATGTTTCTTACGTTCGAAACGGTGGATTTTTGTGAAATCACGATAAAATTGCTGTTTTAAACTTGCAAAAACATAGAAAAATGCTGTTTTGAACTATTCAAACTGATAAATTCATGTTTCTTACGTTGGAAACGGTGGATTTTTGTAAAATCACGATAAAATTGCTGTTTTAAACTTGCAAAAACATTGAAAAACGCTGTTTTCAACTATTCAAACTGACAAATTCATGTTTCTTCCGTGCGAAACGGCGATTTATGAGAAATTACGATAAAATTGCTGTTTTAAACTTGCAAAAACATAGAAAAACGCTGTTTTGAACTATTAAAACTGGCAAATTCATGTTTCTTTCGTGTGAAACGGCAATTTATGAGAAATGACGATAAAATTAATGTTTTAAACTTGCAAAAACATAGAAAAACGCTGTTTTGAACTATTCAAACTGAGAAATTCCTGTTTCTTTCGTGCAAAACGGCGATTTATTAGAAATGATGATAAAATTGCTGTTTTAAACTTGAAAAAACATAGAAAAACGCTGTTTTGAACTATTCAAACTGACAAACTCATGTTTCTTTCGTGCGAAACGGCGATTTATGAGAAATGACGATAAAATTGCTGTTTTAAACTTGCAAAAACTAGAAAAACGCTGTTTTCAACTATTAAAACTGATAAATTCATGTTTCTTACGTTCGAAACGGTGGATTTTTGTGAAATCACGATAAAATTGCTGTTTTAAACTTGCAAAAACATTAAAAAACGCTGTTTTCAACTATTCAAACTGACAAATTCATGTTTCTTCCGTGCGAAACGGCAATTTATGAGAAATTACGATAAAATTGCTGTTTTAAACTTGCAAAAACATAGAAAAACGCTGTTTTGAACTATTCAAACTGATAAATTCATGTTTCTTACGTTGAAAACTTGTGGATTTTTGTGAAATCACGCTAAAATTGCTGTTCTAAACTTGCAAAAACATTGAAAAACGATGTTTTCAACTATTCAAACTGATAAATTCATGTTTCTTGCGTTCGAAACGGTGGATTTTTGTGAAATCACGATAAAATTGCTGTTTTAAACTTGCAAAAACATAGAAAAATGCTGTTTTGAACTATTCAAACTGATAAATTCATATTTCTTACGTTGGAAACGGTGGATTTTTGTAAAATCACGATAAAATTGCTGTTTTAAACTTGCAAAAACATTGAAAAACGCTGTTTTCAACTATTCAAACTGACAAATTCATGTTTCTTCCGTGCGAAACGGCGATTTATGAGAAATTACGATAAAATTGCTGTTTTAAACTTGCAAAAACATAGAAAAACGCTGTTTTGAACTATTCAAACTGGCAAATTCATGTTTCTTTCGTGTGAAACGGCAATTTATGAGAAATGACGATAAAATTAATGTTTTAAGCTTGCAAAAACATAGAAAAACGCTGTTTTGAACTATTCAAACTGAGAAATTCATGTTTCTTTCGTGCGAAACGGCGATTTATGAGAAATGATGATAAAATTGCTGTTTTAAACTTGCAAAAACATAGAAAAACGCTGTTTTGAACTATTCAAACTGACAAATTCATGTTTATTTCGTGCGAAACGGCGATTTATGAGAAATGACGATAAAATTGCTGTTTTAAACTTGCAAAAACTAGAAAAACGCTGTTTTCAACTATTCAAACTGATAAATTCATGTTTCTTACGTTCGAAACGGTGGATTTTTGTGAAATCACGATAAAATTGCTGTTCTAAACTTGCAAAAACATTAAAAAACGCTGTTTTCAACTATTCAAACTGACAAATTCATGTTTCTTCCGTGCGAAACGGCGATTTATGAGAAATTACGATAAAATTGCTGTTTTAAACTTGCAAAAACATAGAAAAACGCTGTTTTGAACTATTCAAACTGATAAATTCATGTTTCTTACGTTGAAAACTTGTGGATTTTTGTGAAATCACGCTAAAATTGCTGTTCTAAACTTGCAAAAACATTGAAAAACGATGTTTTCAACTATTCAAACTGACAAATTCATGTTTCTTCCGTGCAAAACAACGATTTATGAGAAATTACTAAAAAATTGCTGTTTTAAACTTGCAAAAACATAGAAAAACGCTGTTTTGAACTATTCAAACTGACAAATTCATGTTTCTTTCGTGTGAAACGGCGATTTATGAGAAATGACGATAAAATTGCTGTTTTAAACTTCCAAAAACATAGAAAAACGCTGTTTTTAACTATTCAAACTGATAAATTCAGGTTTCTTTCGTGCGAAACGGCGATTTATGAGAAATTACGATAAAATTGCTGTTTTAAACTTGCAAAAACATAGAAAAACGCTGTTTTGAATTATTTAAACTGACAAATTCATGTTTCTTTCGTGTGAAACGGCGATTTATGAGAAATGGCGATAAAATTGCTGTTTTAAACTTGCAAAAACATAGAAAAACGCTGTTTTGAACTATTAAAACTGACAAATTCATGTTTCTTTCGTGCGAAACGGCGATTTATGAGAAATGACGTTAAAATTGCTGTTTTAAACTTGCAAAAACATAGAAAAACGCTGTTTTGAACTATTCAAACTGACAAATTCATGTTTCTTCCGTGCAAAACAACGATTTATGAGAAATTACTATAAAATTGCTGTTTTAAACTTGCAAAAACATAGAAAAACGCTGTTTTGAACTATTCAAACTGGCAAATTCATGTTTCTTTCGTGTGAAACGGCAATTTATGAGAAATGACGAAAAAATTGCTGTTTTAAACTTGCAAAAACATAGAAAAACGCTGTTTTGAACTACTCAAACTGAGAAATTCATGTTTCTTTCGTGCGAAACGGCGATTTATGAGAAATGACGATAAAATTGCTGTTTTGAACTTGCAAAAACATAGAAAAACGCTGTTTTGAACTATTCAAACTGACAAATTCATGTTTCTTTCGTGCGAAACGGCGATTTATGAGAAATGACGATAAAATTGCTGTTTTAAACTTGCAAAAACTAGAAAAACGCTGTTTTCAACTATTCAAACTGATAAATTCATGTTTCTTACGTTCGAAACGGTGGATTTTTGTGAAATCACGATAAAATTGCTGTTTTAAACTTGCAAAAACCTAGAAAAATGCTGTTTTGAACTATTCAAACTGATAAATTCATGTTTCTTACGTTGGAAACGGTGGATTTTTGTAAAATCACGATAAAATTGCTGTTTTAAACTTGCAAAAACATTGAAAAACGCTGTTTTCAACTATTCAAACTGACAAATTCATGTTTCTTCCGTGCGAAACGGCGATTTATGAGAAATTACGATAAAATTGCTGTTTTAAACTTGCAAAAACATAGAAAAACGCTGTTTTGAACTATTCAAACTGGCAAATTCATGTTTCTTTCGTGCGAAACGGCGATTTATGAGAAATGATGATAAAATTGCTGTTTTAAACTTGCAAAAACATAGAAAAACGCTGTTTTGAACTATTTAAACTGACAAATTCATGTTTATTTCGTGCGAAACGGCGATTTATGAGAAATGACGATAAAATTGCTGTTTTAAACTTGCAAAAACTAGAAAAACGCTGTTTTCAACTATTCAAACTGATAAATTCATGTTTCTTACGTTCGAAACGGTGGATTTTTGTGAAATCACGATAAAATTGCTGTTCTAAACTTGCAAAAACATTAAAAAACGCTGTTTTCAACTATTCAAACTGACAAATTCATGTTTCTTCCGTGCGAAACGGCGATTTATGAGAAATTACGATAAAATTGCTGTTTTAAACTTGCAAAAACATAGAAAAACGCTGTTTTGAACTATTCAAACTGATAAATTCATGTTTCTTACGTTGAAAACTTGTGGATTTTTGTGAAATCACGCTAAAATTGCTGTTCTAAACTTGCAAAAACATTGAAAAACGATGTTTTCAACTATTCAAACTGACAAATTCATGTTTCTTCCGTGCAAAACAACGATTTATGAGAAATTACTATAAAATTGCTGTTTTAAACTTGCAAAAACATAGAAAAACGCTGTTTTGAACTATTCAAACTGACAAATTCATGTTTCTTTCGTGTGAAACGGCGATTTATGAGAAATGACGATAAAATTGCTGTTTTAAACTTCCAAAAACATAGAAAAACGCTGTTTTTAACTATTCAAACTGATAAATTCAGGTTTCTTTCGTGCGAAACGGCGATTTATGAGAAATTACGATAAAATTGCTGTTTTAAACTTGCAAAAACATAGAAAAACGCTGTTTTGAATTATTTAAACTGACAAATTCATGTTTCTTTCGTGTGAAACGGCGATTTATGAGAAATGGCGATAAAATTGCTGTTTTAAACTTGCAAAAACATAGAAAAACGCTGTTTTGAACTATTAAAACTGACAAATTCATGTTTCTTTCGTGCGAAACGGCGATTTATGAGAAATGACGTTAAAATTGCTGTTTTAAACTTGCAAAAACATAGAAAAACGCTGTTTTGAACTATTCAAACTGACAAATTCATGTTTCTTTCGTGTGAAACGGCGATTTATGAGAAATGACGATAAAATTGCTGTTTTCAACTTGCAAAAACATAGAAAAACGCTGTTTTGAACTATTCAAACTGACAAATTCATGTTTCTTTCGTGCGAAACGGCGATTTATGAGAAATGACGATAAAATTGCTGTTTTAAACTTGCAAAAACTAGAAAAACGCTGTTTTCAACTATTCAAACTTATGAATTCATGTTTCTTACGTTCGAAACGGTGGATTTTTGTGAAATCACGTTAAAATTGCTGTTCTAAACTTGCAAAAACATTGAAAAACGATGTTTTCAACTATTCAAACTGACAAATTCATGTTTCTTCCGTGCAAAACAACGATTTATGAGAAATTACTATAAAATTGCTGTTTTAAACTTGCAAAAACATAGAAAAACGCTGTTTTGAACTATTCAAACTGACAAATTCATGTTTCTTTCGTGTGAAACGGCGATTTATGAGAAATGACGATAAAATTGCTGTTTTAAACTTGCAAAAACATAGAAAAACGCTGTTTTTAACTATTCAAACTGATAAATTCAGGTTTCTTTCGTGCGAAACGGCGATTTATGAGAAATGACGATAAAATTGCTGTTTTAAACTTGCAAAAACATAGAAAAACGCTGTTTTGAATTATTTAAACTGACAAATTCATGTTTCTTTCGTGTGAAACGGCGATTTATGAGAAATGACGATAAAATTGCTGTTTTAAACTTGCAAAAACATAGAAAAACGCTGTTTTGAACTATTCAAACTGACAAATTCATGTTTCTTTCGTGCGAAACGGCGATTTATGAGAAATAACGATAAAATTGCTGTTTTAAACTTGCAAAAACATAGAAAAACGCTGTTTTGAACTATTCAAACTGACAAATTCATGTTTCTTTCGTGCGAAACGGCGATTTATGAGAAATGACGATAAAATTGCTGTTTTAACCTTGCAAAAACATAGAAAAACGCTGTTTTGAACTATTCAAACTGACAAATTCATGTTTCTTTCGTGCGAAAAGGCGATTTATGAGAAATGACTTTAAAATTGCTGTTTTAAACTTGCAAAAACTAGAAAAACGCTGTTTTCAACTATTCAAACTGATGAATTCATGTTTCTTACGTTCGAAACGGTATGTTTTTGTGAAATCACGATAAAATTGCTGTTTTAAACTTGCAAAAACATTAAAAAACGCTGTTTTCAACTATTCAAACTGACAAATTCATGTTTCTTCCGTGCGAAACGGCGATTTATGAGAAATTACGATAAAATTGCTGTTTTAAACTTGCAAAAACATAGAAAAACGCTGTTTTGAACTATTCAAACTGGAAATTCATGTTTCTTTCGTGTGAAACGGCGATTTATGAGA
Source organism: Poecilus cupreus (assembly GCA_963942605.1). Classification (NCBI taxonomy): domain Eukaryota; kingdom Metazoa; phylum Arthropoda; class Insecta; order Coleoptera; family Carabidae; genus Poecilus; species Poecilus cupreus. Next base: position 137,504 of record CAWWDY010001965.1, read on the forward strand.
AATGCGAAAAAATTGCTGTTTTAAACTTGCAAAAACATAGAAAAACGCTGTTTTGAACTATTCAAACTGATAAATTCATGTTTCTTACGTTGGAAACTTGTGGATTTTTGTGAAATCACGTTAAAATTGCTGTTCTAAACTTGCAAAAACATTGAAAAACGCTGTTTTGAACTATTCAAACTGAGAAATTCATGTTTCTTTCGTGCGAAACGGCGATTTATGAGAAATAACGATAAAATTGCTGTTTTAAACTTGCAAAAACATTGAAAAACGCTGTTTTGAACTATTCAAACTGAGAAATTCATGTTTCTTTCGTGCGAAACGGCGATTTATGAGAAATGACGATAAAATTGCTGTTTTAAACTTGCAAAAACTAGAAAAAACGCTGTTTTCAACTATTCAAACTGATAAATTCATGTTTCTTACGTTCGAAACGGCGATTTATGAGAAATGACGATAAAATTGCTGTTTTTAACTTGCAAAAACATAGAAAAACGCTGTTTTCAACTATTCAAACTGATAAATTCATGTTTCTTACGTTCGAAACGGTGGATTTTTGTGAAATCACGATAAAATTGCTGTTTTAAACTTGCAAAAACATAGAAAAACGCTGTTTTGAACTATTCAAACTGATAAATTCATGTTTCTTACGTTGAAAACTTGTGGATTTTTGTGAAATCACGCTAAAATTGCTGTTCTAAACTTGCAAAAACATTGAAAAACGATGTTTTCAACTATTCAAACTGATAAATTCATGTTTCTTACGTTCGAAACGGTGGATTTTTGTGAAATCACGATAAAATTGCTGTTTTAAACTTGCAAAAACATAGAAAAATGCTGTTTTGAACTATTCAAACTGATAAATTCATATTTCTTACGTTAAAAACGGTGGATTTTTGTAAAATCACGATAAAATTGCTGTTTTAAACTTGCAAAAACATTGAAAAACGCTGTTTTCAACTATTCAAACTGACAAATTCATGTTTCTTCCGTGCGAAACGGCGATTTATGAGAAATTACGATAAAATTGCTGTTTTAAACTTGCAAAAACATAGAAAAACGCTGTTTTGAACTATTCAAACTGGCAAATTCATGTTTCTTTCGTGTGAAACGGCAATTTATGAGAAATGACGAAAAAATTGCTGTTTTAAACTTGCAAAAACATAGAAAAACGCTGTTTTGAACTATTCAAACTGAGAAATTCATGTTTCTTTCGTGCGAAACGGCGATTTATGAGAAATGACGATAAAATTGCTGTTTTGAACTTGCAAAAACATAGAAAAACGCTGTTTTGAACTATTCAAACTGACAAACTCATGTTTCTTTCGTGCGAAACGGCGATTTATGAGAAATGACGATAAAATTGCTGTTTTAAACTTGCAAAAACTAGAAAAACGCTGTTTTCAACTATTCAAACTGATAAATTCATGTTTCTTACGTTCGAAACGGTAGATTTTTGTGAAATCACGATAAAATTGCTGTTTTAAACTTGGAAAAACATTAAAAAACGCTGTTTTCAACTATTTAAACTGACAAATTCATGTTTCTTCCGTGCGAAACGGCGATTTATGAGAAATTACGATAAAATTGCTGTTTTAAACTTGCAAAAACATAGAAAAACGCTGTTTTGAACTATTCAAACTGATTAATTCATGTTTCTTACGTTGGAAACTTGTGGATTTTTGTGAAATCACGTTAAAATTGCTGTTCTAAACTTGCAAAAACATTGAAAAACGATGTTTTCAACTATTCAAACTGACAAATTCATGTTTCTTCCGTGCAAAACAACGATTTATGAGAAATTACTATAAAATTGCTGTTTTAAACTTGCAAAAACATAAAAAAACGCTGTTTTCAACTATTCAAACTGATAAATTCATGTTTCTTACGTTCGAAACGGTGGATTTTTGTGAAATCACGATAAAATTGCTGTTTTAAACTTGCAAAAACCTAGAAAAATGCTGTTTTGAACTATTCAAACTGATAAATTCATGTTTCTTACGTTGGAAACGGTGGATTTTTGTAAAATCACGATAAAATTGCTGTTTTAAACTTGCAAAAACATTGAAAAACGCTGTTTTCAACTATTCAAACTGACAAATTCATGTTTCTTCCGTGCGAAACGGCGATTTATGAGAAATTACGATAAAATTGCTGTTTTAAACTTGCAAAAACATAGAAAAACGCTGTTTTGAACTATTCAAACTGGCAAATTCATGTTTCTTTCGTGTGAAACGGCAATTTATGAGAAATGACGATAAAATTAATGTTTTAAACTTGCAAAAACATAGAAAAACGCTGTTTTGAACTATTCAAACTGAGAAATTCATGTTTCTTTCGTGCGAAACGGCGATTTATGAGAAATGATGATAAAATTGCTGTTTTAAACTTGCAAAAACATAGAAAAACGCTGTTTTGAACTATTCAAACTGACAAATTCATGTTTCTTTCGTGCGAAACGGCGATTTATGAGAAATGACGATAAAATTGCTGTTTTAAACTTGCAAAAACTAGAAAAACGCTGTTTTCAACTATTCAAACTGATAAATTCATGTTTCTTACGTTCGAAACGGTGGATTTTTGTGAAATCACGATAAAATTGCTGTTTTAAACTTGCAAAAACATTAAAAAACGCTGTTTTCAACTATTCAAACTGACAAATTCATGTTTCTTTCGTGCGAAACGGCGATTTATGAGAAATTACGATAAAATTGCTGTTTTAAACTTGCAAAAACATAGAAAAACGCTGTTTTGAACTATTCAAACTGATAAATTCATGTTTCTTACGTTGAAAACTTGTGGATTTTTGTGAAATCACGCTAAAATTGCTGTTCTAAACTTGCAAAAACATTGAAAAACGATGTTTTCAACTATTCAAACTGACAAATTCATGTTTCTTCCGTGCAAAACAACGATTTATGAGAAATTACTATAAAATTGCTGTTTTAAACTTGCAAAAACATAGAAAAACGCTGTTTTGAACTATTCAAACTGACAAATTCATGTTTCTTTCGTGTGAAACGGCGATTTATGAGAAATGACGATAAAATTGCTGTTTTAAACTTCCAAAAACATAGAAAAACGCTGTTTTTAACTATTCAAACTGATAAATTCAGGTTTCTTTCGTGCGAAACGGCGATTTATGAGAAATTACGATAAAATTGCTGTTTTAAACTTGCAAAAACATAGAAAAACGCTGTTTTGAATTATTTAAACTGACAAATTCATGTTTCTTTCGTGTGAAACGGCGATTTATGAGAAATGGCGATAAAATTGCTGTTTTAAACTTGCAAAAACATAGAAAAACGCTGTTTTGAACTATTAAAACTGACAAATTCATGTTTCTTTCGTGCGAAACGGCGATTTATGAGAAATGACGTTAAAATTGCTGTTTTAAACTTGCAAAAACATAGAAAAACGCTGTTTTGAACTATTCAAACTGACAAATTCATGTTTCTTTCGTGTGAGACGGCGATTTATGAGAAATGACGATAAAATTGCTGTTTTCAACTTGCAAAAACATAGAAAAACGCTGTTTTGAACTATTCAAACTGACAAATTCATGTTTCTTTCGTGCGAAACGGCGATTTATGAGAAATGACGATAAAATTGCTGTTTTAAACTTGCAAAAACTAGAAAAACGCTGTTTTCAACTATTCAAACTTATGAATTCATGTTTCTTACGTTCGAAACGGTGGATTTTTGTGAAATCACGTTAAAATTGCTGTTCTAAACTTGCAAAAACATTGAAAAACGATGTTTTCAACTATTCAAACTGACAAATTCATGTTTCTTCCGTGCAAAACAACGATTTATGAGAAATTACTATAAAATTGCTGTTTTAAACTTGCAAAAACATAGAAAAACGCTGTTTTGAACTATTCAAACTGACAAATTCATGTTTCTTTCGTGTGAAACGGCGATTTATGAGAAATGACGATAAAATTGCTGTTTTAAACTTGCAAAAACATAGAAAAACGCTGTTTTTAACTATTCAAACTGATAAATTCAGGTTTCTTTCGTGCGAAACGGCGATTTATGAGAAATGACGATAAAATTGCTGTTTTAAACTTGCAAAAACATAGAAAAACGCTGTTTTGAATTATTTAAACTGACAAATTCATGTTTCTTTCGTGTGAAACGGCGATTTATGAGAAATGACGATAAAATTGCTGTTTTAAACTTGCAAAAACATAGAAAAACGCTGTTTTGAACTATTCAAACTGACAAATTCATGTTTCTTTCGTGCGAAACGGCGATTTATGAGAAATAACGATAAAATTGCTGTTTTAAACTTGCAAAAACATAGAAAAACGCTGTTTTGAACTATTCAAACTGACAAATTCATGTTTCTTTCGTGCGAAACGGCGATTTATGAGAAATGACGATAAAATTGCTGTTTTAAACTTGCAAAAACATAGAAAAACGCTGTTTTGAACTATTCAAACTGACAAATTCATGTTTCTTTCGTGCGAAAAGGCGATTTATGAGAAATGACTTTAAAATTGCTGTTTTAAACTTGCAAAAACTAGAAAAACGCTGTTTTCAACTATTCAAACTGATGAATTCATGTTTCTTACGTTCGAAACGGTGGATTTTTGTGAAATCACGATAAAATTGCTGTTTTAAACTTGCAAAAACATTAAAAAACGCTGTTTTCAACTATTCAAACTGACAAATTCATGTTTCTTCCGTGCGAAACGGCGATTTATGAGAAATTACGATAAAATTGCTGTTTTAAACTTGCAAAAACATAGAAAAACGCTGTTTTGAACTATTCAAACTGACAAATTCATGTTTCTTTCGTGCGAAACGGCGATTTATGAGAAATGACGATAAAATTGCTGTTTTAAACTTGCAAAAACATAGAAAAACGCTGTTTTGAACTATTCAAACTGACAAATTCATGTTTCTTTCGTGCGAAAAGGCGATTTATGAGAAATGACTTTAAAATTGCTGTTTTAAACTTGCAAAAACTAGAAAAACGCTGTTTTCAACTATTCAAACTGATGAATTCATGTTTCTTACGTTCGAAACGGTGGATTTTTGTGAAATCACGATAAAATTGCTGTTTTAAACTTGCAAAAACATTAAAAAACGCTGTTTTCAACTATTCAAACTGACAAATTCATGTTTCTTCCGTGCGAAACGGCGATTTATGAGAAATTACGATAAAATTGCTGTTTTAAACTTGCAAAAACATAGAAAAACGCTGTTTTGAACTATTCAAACTGGAAATTCATGTTTTTTTCGTGTGAAACGGCGATTTATGAGAAATGCGAAAAAATTGCTGTTTTAAACTTGCAAAAACATAGAAAAACGCTGTTTTGAACTATTCAAACTGATAAATTCATGTTTCTTACGTTGGAAACTTGTGGATTTTTGTGAAATCACGTTAAAATTGCTGTTCTAAACTTGCAAAAACATTGAAAAACGCTGTTTTGAACTATTCAAACTGAGAAATTCATGTTTCTTTCGTGCGAAACGGCGATTTTTGAGAAATGACGATAAAATTGCTGTTTTAAACTTGCAAAAACATTGAAAAACGCTGTTTTGAACTATTCAAACTGAGAAATTCATGTTTCTTTCGTGCGAAACGGCGATTTATGAGAAATGACGATAAAATTGCTGTTTTAAACTTGCAAAAACTAGAAAAAACGCTGTTTTCAACTATTCAAACTGATAAATTCATGTTTCTTACGTTCGAAACGGCGATTTATGAGAAATGACGATAAAATTGCTGTTTTTAACTTGCAAAAACATAGAAAAACGCTGTTTACAACTATTCAAACTGATAAATTCATGTTTCTTACGTTCGAAACGGTGGATTTTTGTGAAATCACGATAAAATTGCTGTTTTAAACTTGCAAAAACATAGAAAAACGCTGTTTTGAACTATTCAAACTGATAAATTCATGTTTCTTACGTTGGAAACTTGTGGATTTTTGTGAAATCACGTTAAAATTGCTGTTCTAAACTTGCAAAAACATTGAAAAACGCTGTTTTGAACTATTCAAACTGAGAAATTCATGTTTCTTTCGTGCGAAACGGCGATTTATGAGAAATGACGATAAAATTGCTGTTTTAAACTTGCAAAAACATTGAAAAACGCTGTTTTGAACTATTCAAACTGAGAAATTCATGTTTCTTTCGTGCGAAACGGCGATTTATGAGAAATGACAATAAAATTGCTGTTTTAAACTTGCAAAAACTAGAAAAACGCTGTTTTCAACTATTCAAACTGATAAATTCATGTTTCTTACGTTCGAAACGGTGGTTTTTGTGAAATCACGATAAAATTGCTGTTTTAAACTTGCAAAAACATTAAAAAACGCTGTTTTCAACTATTCAAACTGACAAATTCATGTTTCTTCCATGCGAAACGGCGATTTATGAGAAATTACGATAAAATTGCTGTTTTAAACTTGCAAAAACATAGAAAAACGCTGTTTTCAACTATTCAAACTGATAAATTCATGTTTCTTACGTTCCTAACGGTGGATTTTTGTTAAATCACGATTATATTACTGTTTTAAACTTGCAAAAACATAGAAAAACGCTGTTTTGAACTATTCAAACTGATAAATTCATATTTCTTACGTTGGAAACGGTGGATTTTTGTGAAATCACGTTAAAATTGCTGTTTTAAACTTGCAAAAACATAGAAAAACGCGGTTTTCAACTATTCAAACTGATAAATTCATATTTCTTACGTTCGAAACGGTGGAGTTTTGTGAAATCACGATAAAATTGCTGTTTTAAACTTGCAAAAACATAGAAAAATGCTGTTTTGAACTATTCAAACTGATAAATTCATGTTTCTTACGTTGGAAACGGTGGATTTTTGTAAAATCACGATAAAATTGCTGTTTTAAACTTGCAAAAACATTGAAAAACGCTGTTTTCAACTATTCAAACTGACAAATTCATGTTTCTTCCGTGCGAAACGGCGATTTATGAGAAATTACGATAAAATTGCTGTTTTAAACTTGCAAAAACATAGAAAAACGCTGTTTTGAACTATGCAAACTGGCAAATTCATGTTTCTTTCGTGTGAAACGGCAATTTATGAGAAATGACGATAAAATTGCTGTTTTAAACTTGCAAAAACATAGAAAAAAGCTGTTTTGAACTATTCAAACTGAGAAATTTATATTTCTTTCGTGCGAAACGGCGATTTATGAGAAATGACGATAAAATTGCTGTTTTAAACTTGCAAAAACATAGAAAAACGCTGTTTTGAACTATTCAAACTGACAAATTCATGTTTCTTTCGTGCGAAACGGCGATTTATGAGAAATGACGATAAAATTGCTGTTTTAAACTTGCAAAAACATAGAAAAACGCTGTTTTGAACTATTCAAACTGAGAAATTTATGTTTCTTTCGTGCGAAACGGCGATTTATGAGAAATGACGATAAAATTGCTGTTTTAAACTTGCAAAAACATAGAAAAACGCTGTTTTCAACTATTCAAACTGACAAATTCATGTTTCTTCCGTGCGAAACGGCGATTTATGAGAAATTACGATAAAATTGCTGTTTTAAACTTGCAAAAACATAGAAAAACGCTGTTTTGAACTATTCAAACTGATAAATTCATGTTTCTTACGCTGGAAACTTGTGGATTTTTGTGAAATCACGTTAAAATTGCTGTTCTAAACTTGCAAAAACATTGAAAAACGATGTTTTCAACTATTCAAACTGACAAATTCATGTTTCTTCCGTGCAAAACAACGATTTATGAGAAATTACTATAAAATTGCTGTTTTAAACTTGCAAAAACATAGAAAAACGCTGTTTTGAACTATTTAAACTGACAAATTCATGTTTTTTTCGTGTGAAACGGCGATTTATGAGAAATGACGATAAAATTGCTGTTTAAAACTTGCAAAAACATAGAAAAACGCTGTTTTTAACTATTCAAACTGATAAATTCAGGTTTCTTTCGTGCGAAACGGCGATTTATAAGAAATGACGATAAAATTGCTGTTTTAAACTTGCAAAAACATAAAAAACGCTGTTTTGAACTATTCAAACTGACAAATTCATGTTTCTTCCGTGCGAAACGGCGATTTATGAGAAATTACGATAAAATTGCTGTTTTAAACTTGCAAAAACATAGAAAAACGCTGTTTTGAACTATTCAAACTGGAAATTCATGTTTCTTTCGTGTGAAACGGCGATTTATGAGAAATGACGATAAAATTGCTGTTTTAAACTTGCAAAAACATAGAAAAACGCTGTTTTAAACTATTCAAACTGACAAATTCATGTTTCTTTCGTGCGGAACGGCGATTTATGAGAAATGACGATAAAATTGCTGTTTTAAACTTGCAAAAACATAGAAAAACGCTGTTTCGAACTATTCAAACTGACAAATTCATGTTTCTTTCGTGCGAAACGGCGATTTATGAGAAATGACGATAAAATTGCTGTTTTCAACTTGCAAAAACATAGAAAAACGCTGTTTTGAACTATTCAAACTGACAAATTCATTTTTCTTTCGTGCGAAACGGCGATTTATGAGAAATGACGATAAAATTGCTGTTTTAAACTTGCAAAAACATAGAAAAACGCTGTTTTCAACTATTCAAACTGATAAGTTCATGTTTCTTACGTTCTAAACGGTGGATTTTTGTGAAATCACGATAAAATTGCTGTTTTAAACTTGCAAAAACATAGAAAAACGCTGTTTTGAACTATTCAAACTGATAAATTCATGTTTCTTACGTTGGAAACTTGTGGATTTTTGTGAAATCACGTTAAAATTGCTGTTCTAAACTTGCAAAAACATTGAAAAACGATGTTTTCAACTATTCAAACTGACAAATTCATGTTTCTTCCGTGCAAAACAACGATTTATGAGAAATTACTATAAAATTGCTGTTTTAAACTTGCAAAAACATAGAAAAACGCTGTTTTGAACTATTCAAACTGACAAATTCATGTTTCTTTCGTGTGAAACGGCGATTTATGAGAAATGACGATAAAATTGCTGTTTTAAACTTGCAAAAACTAGAAAAACGCTGTTTTCAACTATTCAAACTGATAAATTCATGTTTCTTACGTTCGAAACGGTGGTTTTTGTGAAATCACGATAAAATTGCTGTTTTAAACTTGCAAAAACATTAAAAAACGCTGTTTTCAACTATTCAAACTGACAAATTCATGTTTCTTTCGTGCGAAACGGCGATTTATGAGAAATGACGATAAAATTGCTGTTTTAAACTTGCAAAAACATAGAAAAACGCTGTTTTGAACTATTCAAACTGACAAATTCATGTTTCTTTCGTGCGAAATGGCGATTTATGAGAAATGACTATAAAATTGCTGTTTTAAACTTGCAAAAACTAGAAAAACGCTGTTTTCAACTATTCAAACTGATGAATTCATGTTTCTTACGTTCGAAACGGTGGATTTTTGTGAAATCACGATAAAATTGCTGTTTTAAACTTGCAAAAACATTAAAAAACGCTGTTTTAAACTATTCAAACTGACAAATTCATGTTTCTTCCGTGCGAAACGGCGATTTATGAGAAATTACGATAAAATTGCTGTTTTAAACTTGCAAAAACATAGAAAAACGCTGTTTCGAACTATTCAAACTGACAAATTCATGTTTCTTTCGTGCGAAACGGCAATTTATGAGAAATGACGATAAAATTGCTGTTTTCAACTTGCAAAAACATAGAAAAACGCTGTTTTGAACTATTCAAACTGACAAATTCATTTTTCTTTCGTGCGAAACGGCGATTTATGAGAAATGACGATAAAATTGCTGTTTTAAACTTGCAAAAACATAGAAAAACGCTGTTTTCAACTATTCAAACTGATAAGTTCATGTTTCTTACGTTCGAAACGGTGGATTTTTGTGAAATCACGATAAAATTGCTGTTTTAAACTTGCAAAAACATAGAAAAACGCTGTTTTGAACTATTCAAACTGATAAATTCATGTTTCTTACGTTGGAAACTTGTGGATTTTTGTGAAATCACGTTAAAATTGCTGTTCTAAACTTGCAAAAACATTGAAAAACGATGTTTGCAACTATTCAAACTGACAAATTCATGTTTCTTCCGTGCAAAACAACGATTTATGAGAAATTACTATAAAATTGCTGTTTTAAACTTGCAAAAACATAGCAAAACGCTGTTTTGAAGTATTCAAACTGATAAATTCATATTTCTTACGTTGGAAACGGTGGATTTTTGTGAAATCACGTTAAAATTGCTGTTTTAAACTTGCAAAAACATAGAAAAACGCTGTTTTTAACTATTCAAACTGATAAATTCATATTTCTTACGTTCGAAACGGTGGAGTTTTGTGAAATCACGATAAAATTGCTGTTTTAAACTTGCAAAAACATAGAAAAATGCTGTTTTGAACTATTCAAACTGGCAAATTCATGTTTCTTTCGTGTGAAACGGCAATTTATGAGAAATGACGATAAAATTGCTGTTTTAAACTTGCAAAAACATAGAAAAACGCTGTTTTGAACTATTCAAACTGGCAAATTCATGTTTCTTTCGTGTGAAACGGCAATTTATGAGAAATGACGATAAAATTGCTGTTTTAAACTTGCAAAAACATAGAAAAACGCTGTTTTGAACTATTCAAACTGACAAATTCATGTTTCTTTCGTGCGAAACGGCGATTTATGAGAAATGACGATAAAATTGCTGTTTTAAACTTGCAAAAACATAGAAAAACGCTGTTTTGAACTATTCAAACTGGCAAATTCATGTTTCTTTCGTGTGAAACGGCAATTTATGAGAAATGACGATAAAATTGCTGTTTTAAACTTGCAAAAACATAGAAAAACGCTGTTTTTAACTATTCAAACTGAAAAATTTATGTTTCTTTCGTGCGAAACGGCGATTTATGAGAAATGACGATAAAATTGCTGTTTTAAACTTGCAAAAACATAGAAAAACGCTGTTTTCAACTATTCAAACTGACAAATTCATGTTTCTTCCGTGCGAAACGGCGATTTATGAGAAATTACGATAAAATTGCTGTTTTAAACTTGCAAAAACATAGAAAAACGCTGTTTTGAACTATTCAAACTGATAAATTCATGTTTCTTACGCTGGAAACTTGTGGATTTTTGTGAAATCACGTTAAAATTGCTGTTCTAAACTTGCAAAAACATAGAAAAACGCTGTTTTGAACTATTCAAACTGACAAATTCATGTTTCTTTCGTGCGAAACGGCGATTTATGAGAAATGACGATAAAATTGCTGTTTTAAACTTGCAAAAACATAGAAAAACGCTGTTTTGAACTATTCAAACTGACAAATTCATGTTTCTTTCGTGCGAAATGGCGATTTATGAGAAATGACTATAAAATTGCTGTTTTAAACTTGCAAAAACTAGAAAAACGCTGTTTTCAACTATTCAAACTGATGAATTCATGTTTCTTACGTTCGAAACGGTGGATTTTTGTGAAATCACGATAAAATTGCTGTTTTAAACTTGCAAAAACATTAAAAAACGCTGTTTTCAACTATTCAAACTGACAAATTCATGTTTCTTCCGTGCGAAACGGCGATTTATGAGAAATTACGATAAAATTGCTGTTTTAAACTTGCAAAAACATAGAAAAACGCTGTTTTGAACTATTCAAACTGGAAATTCATGTTTCTTTCGTGTGAAACGGCGATTTATGAGAAATGACGATAAAATTGCTGTTTTAAACTTGCAAAAACATAGAAAAACGCTGTTTTAAACTATTCAAACTGACAAATTCATGTTTCTTTTGTGCGGAACGGCGATTTATGAGAAATGACGATAAAATTGCTGTTTTAAACTTGCAAAAACATAGAAAAACGCTGTTTCGAACTATTCAAACTGACAAATTCATGTTTCTTTCGTGCGAAACGGCGATTTATGAGAAATGACGATAAAATTGCTGTTTTCAACTTGCAAAAACATAGAAAAACGCTGTTTTGAACTATTCAAACTGACAAATTCATTTTTCTTTCGTGCGAAACGGCGATTTATGAGAAATGACGATAAAATTGCTGTTTTAAACTTGCAAAAACATAGAAAAACGCTGTTTTGAACTATTCAAACTGACAAATTCATCTCTTTCGTGCGAAACGGCGATTTATGAGAAATGACGTTAAAATTGCTGTTTTAAACTTGCAAAAACATAGAAAAACGCTGTTTTCAACTATTCAAACTGATAAATTCATGTTTCTTACGTTCCAAACGGTGGATTTTTGTGAAATCACGATAAAATTGCTGTTTTAAACTTGCAAAAACATAGAAAAACGCTGTTTTGAACTATTCAAACTGACAAATTCATGTTTCTTTCGTGCGGAACGGCGATTTATGAGAAATGACGATAAAATTGCTGTTTTAAACTTGCAAAAACATAGAAAAACGCTGTTTCGAACTATTCAAACTGACAAATTCATGTTTCTTTCGTGCGAAACGGCGATTTATGAGAAATGACGATAAAATTGCTGTATTCAACTTGCAAAAACATAGAAAAACGCTGTTTTGAACTATTCAAACTGACAAATTCATTTTTCTTTCGTGCGAAACGGCGATTTATGAGAAATGACGATAAAATTGCTGTTTTAAACTTGCAAAAACATAGAAAAACGCTGTTTTCAACTATTCAAACTGATAAGTTCATGTTTCTTACGTTCGAAACGGTGGATTTTTGTGAAATCACGATAAAATTGCTGTTTTAAACTTGCAAAAACATAGAAAAACGCTGTTTTGAACTATTCAAACTGATAAATTCATGTTTCTTACGTTGGAAACTTGTGGATTTTTGTGAAATCACGTTAAAATTGCTGTTCTAAACTTGCAAAAACATTGAAAAACGATGTTTTCAACTATTCAAACTGACAAATTCATGTTTCTTTCGTGCAAAACAACGATTTATGAGAAATTACTATAAAATTGCTGTTTTAAACTTGCAAAAACATAGAAAAACGCTGTTTTGAACTATTCAAACTGACAAATTCATGTTTCTTTCGTGTGAAACGGCGATTTATGAGAAATGAGGATAAAATTGCTGTTTTAAACTTGCAAAAACATAGAAAAACGCTGTTTTTAACTATTCAAACTGATAAATTCAGGTTTCTTTCGTGCGAAACAGCGATTTATGAGAAATGACGATAAAATTGCTGTTTTAAACTTGCAAAAACATAGAAAAACGCTGTTTTGAATTATTTAAACTGACAAATTCATGTTTCTTTCGTGTTAAACGGCGATTTATGAGAAATGACGATAAAATTGCTGTTTTAAACTTGCAAAAACATAGAAAAACGCTGTTTTGAACTATTCAAACTGACAAATTCATGTTTCTTTCGTGCGAAACGGCGATTTATGAGAAATGACGATAAAATTGCTGTTTTAAACTTGCAAAAACATAGAAAAACACTGTTTTCAACTATTCAAACTGATAAATTCATGTTTCTTACGTTCCAAAAGGTGGATTTTTGTGAAATCACGATAAAATTGCTGTTTTAAACTTGCAAAAACATTGAAAAACGCTGTTTTCAACTATTCAAACTGACAAATTCATGTTTCTTCCGTGCGAAACGGCGATTTATGAGAAATTACGATAAAATTGCTGTTTTAAACTTGCAAAAACATAGAAAAACGCTGTTTTGAACTATTCAAACTGACAAATTCATGTTTCTTTCGTGTGAAACGGCGATTTATAAGAAATGACGATAAAATTGCTGTTTTAAACATGCAAAAACATAGAAAAACGCTGTTTTGAACTATTCAAACTGACAAATTCATGTTTCTTTCGTGCGAAACGGCGATTTATGAGAAATGACGATAAAATTGCTGTTTTAAACTTGCAAAAACATAGAAAAACGCTGTTTTCAACTATTCAAACTGATAAATTCATGTTTCTTACGTTCGAAACGGTGGATTTTTGTGAAATCACGATAAAATTGCTGTTTTAAACTTGCAAAAACATAGAAAAATGCTGTTTTGAACTATTTAAACTGATAAATTCATGTTTCTTACGTTGGAAACGGTGGATTTTTGTGAAATCACGATAAAATTGCTGTTTTAAACTTGCAAAAACATTGAAAAACGCTGTTTTCAACTATTCAAACTGACAAATTCATGTTTCTTCCGTGCGAAACGGCGATTTATGAGAAATTACGATAAAATTGCTGTTTTAAACTTGCAAAAACATAGAAAAACGCTGTTTTGAACTATTCAAACTGGCAAATTCATGTTTCTTCCATGTGAAGCGGCAATTTATGAGAAATGACGATAAAATTGCTGTTTTAAACTTGCAAAAACATAGAAAAACGCTGTTTTGAACTATTCAAACTGAGAAATTCATGTTTCTTTCGTGCGAAACGGCGATTTATGAGAAATGACGATAAAATTGCTGTTTTAAACTTGCAAAAACATAGAAAAACGCTGTTTTGAACTATTCAAACTGACAAATTCATGTTTCTTTCGTGCGAAACGGCGATTTATGAGAAATGACGATAAAATTGCTGTTTTAAACTTGCAAAAACATAGAAAAACGCTGTTTTCAACTATTCAAACTGATAAATTCATGTTTCTTACGTTCGAAACGGTGGATTTTTGTGAAATCACGATAAAATTGCTGTTTTAAACTTGCAAAAACATTAAAAAACGCTGTTTTCAACAATTCAAACTGACAAATTCATGTTTCTTCCGTGCGAAACGGCGATTTATGAGAAATTACGATAAAATTGCTGTTTTAAACTTGCAAAAACATAGAAAAACGCTGTTTTCAACTATTCAAACTGATAAATTCATGTTTCTTACGTTCGAAACGGTGGATTTTTGTGAAATCACGATAAAATTGCTGTTTTAAACTTGCAAAAACATAGAAAAACAATGTTTTGAACTATTCAAACTGATAAATTCATGTTTCTTACGTTGGAAACTTGTGGATTTTTGTAAAATCACGTTAAAATTGCTGTTCTAAACTTGCAAAAACATTGAAAAACGATGTTTTCAACTATTCAAACTGACAAATTCATGTTTCTTCCGTGCAAAACAACGATTTATGAGAAATTACTATAAAATTGCTGTTTTAAACTTGCAAAAACATAGAAAAACGCTGTTTTGAACTATTCAAACTGACAAATTCATGTTTCTTTCGTGTGAAACGGCGATTTATGAGAAATGACGATAAAATTGCTTTTTTAAACTTGCAAAAACATAGAAAAACGCTGTTTTTAACTATTCAAACTGATAAATTCAAGTTTCTTTCGTGCGAAACGGCGATTTGTGAGAAATGACGATAAAATTGCTGTTTTAAACTTGCAAAAACATAGAAAAACGCTGTTTTGAATTATTTAAACTGACAAATTCATGTTTCTTTCGTGTGAAACGGCGATTTATGAGAAATGACGATAAAATTGCTGTTTTAAACTTGCAAAAACATAGAAAAACGCTGTTTTGAACTATTCAAACTGACAAATTCATGTTTCTTTCGTGCGAAACGGCGATTTATGAGAAATGACGATAAAATTGCTGTTTTAAACTTGCAAAAACATAGAAAAACGCTGTTTTGAACTATTCAAACTGACAAATTCATGTTTCTTTCGTCTGAAACGGCGATTTATGAGAAATGACGATAAAATTGCTGTTTTCAACTTGCAAAAACATAGAAAAACGCTGTTTTGAACTATTCAAACTGACAAATTCATGTTTCTTTCGTGCGAAACGGCGATTTATGAGAATTGACGTTAAAATTGCTGTTTTAAACTTGCAAAAACATAGAAAAACGCTGTTTTCAACTATTCAAACTGATAAATTCATGTTTCTTACGTTCCAAACGGTGGATTTTTGTGAAATCACGATAGAATTGCTGTTTTAAACTTGCAAAAACATAGAAAAACGCGTTTTCAACTATTCATACTGACAAATTCATGTTTCTTCCGTGCGAAACGGCGATTTATAAGAAATTACGATAAAATTGCTGTTATAAACTTGCTAAAACATAGAAAAACGCTGTTTTGAACTATTCAAACTGACAAATTCATGTTTCTTTCGTGTGAAACGGCGATTTATGAGAAATGACGATAAAATTGCTGTTTTAAACTTGCAAAAACATAGAAAAACCCTGTTTTTAACTATTCAAACTGACAAATTCATGTTTCTTTCGTGCGAAACGGCGATTTATGATAAATGACGATGAAATTGCTGTTTTAAACTTGCTAAAACATAGAAAAACGCTGTTTTGAACTATTCAAACTGACAAATTCATGTTTCTTTCGTGTGAAACGGCGATTTATGAGAAATGACGATAAAATTGCTGTTTTAAACTTGCAAATCATAGAAAAACGCTGTTTTGAACTATTCAAACTGACAAATTCATGTTTGTTTCGTGCGAAACGGCGATTTATGAAAAATGACGATAAAATTGCTGTTTTAAACTTGCAAAAACATAGAAAAACGCTGTTTTCAACTATTCAAACTGATAAATTCATGTTTTTTCCGTTCCAAACGTTGAATTTTTTTGAAATCACGATAAAATTGCTGTTTTAAACTTGCAAAAACATTGAAAAACGCTGTTTTCAACTATTCAAACTGACAAATTCATGTTTCTTCCGTGCGAAACGGCGATTTATGAGAAATTACGATAAAATTGCTGTTTTAAACTTGCAAAAACATAGAAAAACGCTGTTTTGAACTATTCAAACTGACAAATTCATGTTTCTTTCGTGTGAAACGGCGATTTATGAGAAATGACGATAAAATTGCTGTTTTAAACTTGCAAAAACATAGAAAAACGCTGTTTTGACTATTCAAACTAAAAAATTCATGTTTCTTCCGTGCGAAACGGCGATTTATGATAAATGACGATAAAATTGCTGTTTTAAACTTGCAAAAACATAGAAAAACGCTGTTTTGAACTATTCAAACTGACAAATTCATGTTTCTTTCGTGCGAAACGGCGATTTATGAGAAATGACGATAAAATTGCTGTTTTCAACTTGCAAAAACATAGAAAAACGCTGTTTTGAACTATTCAAACTGACAAATTCATGTTTCTTTCGTGCGAAACGGCGATTTATGAGAAATGACGTTTAAATTGCTGTTTTGAACTTGCAAAAACATAGAAAAACTCTGTTTTCAACTATTCAAACTGATAAATTCATGTTTCTTACGTTCCAAACGGTGGATTTTTGTGAAATCACGATAAAATTGCTGTTTTAAACATGCAAAAACATAGAAAAACGCTGTTTTGAACTATTCAAACTGATAAATTCATGTTTCTTATGTTGGAAACGGTGGATTTTTGTGAAATCACGTTAAAATTGCTGTTTTAAACTCGCAAAAACATTGAAAAACGATGTTTTTAATTATTCAAACTGACAAATTCATGTTTCTTCCGTGCGAAACGGCGATTTATGAGAAATTACTATAAAATTGCTGTTTTAAACTTGCAAAAACATAAAAAAACGCCGTTTTGAACTATTCAATCTGACAAATTCATGTTTCTTTCGTGTGAAACGGCGATTTATGAGAAATGACGATAAAATTGCTGTTTTAAACTTGCAAAAACATAGAAAAACGCTGTTTTGAACTATTCAAACTGACAAATTCATGTTTCTTTCGTGTGAAACGGCGATTTATGAGAAATGACGATAAAATTGCTGTTTTAAACTTGCAAAAACATAGAAAAACCCTGTTTTGAACTATTCAAACTGACAAATTCATGTTTCTTTCGTGTGAAACGGCGATTTATGAGAAATGACGATAAAATTGCTGTTTTAAACTTGAAAAAACATAGAAAAACGCTGTTTTCAACTATTTAAACTGATAAATTCATGTTTCTTACGTTCCAAACGTTGAATTTTTTTGAAATCACGATAAAATTGCTGTTTTAAACTTGCAAAAACATTGAAAAACGCTGTTTTCAACTATTCAAACTGACAAATTCATGTTTCTTCCGTGCGAAACTGCGATTTATGAGAAATTACGATAAAATTGCTGTTTTAAACTTGCAAAGACATAGAAAAACGCTGTTTTGAACTATTCAAACTGACAAATTCATGTTTCTTTCGTGTGAAACGGCGATTTATGAGAAATGAGGATAAAATTGCTGTTTTAAACTTGCAAAAACATAGAAAAACGCTGTTTTGAACTATTCAAACTGACAAATTCATCTCTTTCGTGCGAAACGGCGATTTATGAGAAATGACGTTAAAATTGCTGTTTTAAACTTGCAAAAACATAGAAAAACGCTGTTTTCAACTATTCAAACTGATAAATTCATGTTTCTTACGTTCCAAACGCTGGATTTTTGTGAAATCACGATAAAATTGCTGTTTTAAACTTGCAAAAACATAGAAAAACGCTGTTTTGAACTATTCAAACTGACAAATTCATGTTTCTTTCGTGTGAAACGGCGATTTATGAGAAATGACGATAAAATTGCTGTTTTAAACTTGCAAAAACATAGAAAAACCCTGTTTTGAACTATTCAAACTGACAAATTCATGTTTCTTTCGTGCGAAACGGCGATTTAAGATAAATGACGATAAAATTGCTGTTTTAAACTTGCAAAAACATAGAAAAACGCTGTTTTGAACTTTTCAAACTGACAAATTCATGTTTCTTCCGTGCGAAACGGCGATTTATGAGAAATTACGATAAAATTGCTGTTTTAAACTTGCAAAAACATAGAAAAACGCTGTTTTGAACTATTTAAACTGACAAATTCATGTTTCTTTCGTGTGAAACGGCGATTTATAAGAAATGACGATAAAATTTCTGTTTTAATCTTGCAAAAACATAGAAAAACGCTGTTTTGAACTATTCAAACTGACAAATTCATGTTTCTTTCGTGCGAAACGGCGATTTATGAGAAATGACGATAAAATTGCTGTTTTAAACTAGCAAAAACATAGAAAAACGCTGTTTTGAACTATTCAAACTGATAAATTCATGTTTCTTACGTTGGAAACGGTGGATTTTTGTGAAATCACGATAAAATTGCTGTTTTAAACTTGCAAAAACATTGAAAAACGCTGATTTCAACTATTCAAACTGACAAATTCATGTTTCTTCCGTGCGAAACGGCGATTTATGAGATATTACGATAAAATTGCTGTTTTAAACTTGCAAAAACATAGAAAAACGCTGTTTTGAACTATTCAAACTGGCAAATTCATGTTTCTTTCGTGTGAAACGGCAATTTATGAGAAATGACGATAAAATTGCTGTTTTAAACTTGCAAAAACATTGAAAAACGCTGTTTTGAACTATTCAAACTGAGAAATTCATGTTTCTTTCGTGCGAAACGGCGATTTATGAGAAATGACGATAAAATTGCTGTTTTAAACTTGCAAAAACATAGAAAAACGCTGTTTTGAACTATTCAAACTGACAAATTCATGTTTCTTTCGTGCGAAACGGCGATTTATGAGAAATGACGATAAAATTGCTGTTTTAAACTTGCAAAAACTAGAAAAACGCTGTTTTCAACTATTCAAACTGATAAATTCATGTTTCTTACGTTCGAAACGGTGGATTTTTTTGAAATCACGATAAAATTGCTGTTTTAAACTTGCAAAAACATTGAAAAACGCTGTTTTCAACTATTCAAACTGACAAATTCATGTTTCTTCCGTGCGAAACGGCGATTTATGAGAAATTACGATAAAATTGCTGTTTTAAACTTGCAAAAACATAGAAAAACGCTGTTTTGAACTATTCAAACTGGCAAATTCATGTTTCTTTCGTGCGAAACGGCGATTTATGAGAAATGACGATAAAATTGCTGTTTTAAACTTGCAAAAACATTGAAAAACGCTGTTTTCAACTATTCAAACTGACAAATTCATGTTTCTTCCGTGCGAAACTGCGATTTATGAGAAATTACGATAAAATTGCTGTTTTAAACTTGCAAAGACATAGAAAAACGCTGTTTTGAACTATTCAAACTGACAAATTCATGTTTCTTTCGTGTGAAACGGCGATTTATGAGAAATGAGGATAAAATTGCTGTTTTAAACTTGCAAAAACATAGAAAAACGCTGTTTTGGCTATTCAAACTGACAAATTCATGTTTCTTCCGTGCGAAACGGCGATTTATGAGAAATTACGATAAAATTGCTGTTTTAAACTTACAAAAACATAGAAAAACGCTGTTTTGAACTATTCAAACTGACAAATTCATCTCTTTCGTGCGAAACGGCGATTTATGAGAAATGACGTTAAAATTGCTGTTTTAAACTTGCAAAAACATAGAAAAACGCTGTTTTCAACTATTCAAACTGATAAATTCATGTTTCTTACGTTCCAAACGCTGGATTTTTGTGAAATCACGATAAAATTGCTGTTTTAAACTTGCAAAAACATAGAAAAACGCTGTTTTGAACTATTCAAACTGACAAATTCATGTTTCTTTCGTGTGAAACGGCGATTTATGAGAAATGACGATAAAATTGCTGTTTTAAACTTGCAAAAACATAGAAAAACCCTGTTTTGAACTATTCAAACTGACAAATTCATGTTTCTTTCGTGCGAAACGGCGATTTAAGATAAATGACGATAAAATTGCTGTTTTAAACTTGCAAAAACATAGAAAAACGCTGTTTTGAACTTTTCAAACTGACAAATTCATGTTTCTTCCGTGCGAAACGGCGATTTATGAGAAATTACGATAAAATTGCTGTTTTAAACTTGCAAAAACATAGAAAAACGCTGTTTTGAACTATTTAAACTGACAAATTCATGTTTCTTTCGTGTGAAACGGCGATTTATAAGAAATGACGATAAAATTTCTGTTTTAATCTTGCAAAAACATAGAAAAACGCTGTTTTGAACTATTCAAACTGACAAATTCATGTTTCTTTCGTGCGAAACGGCGATTTATGAGAAATGACGATAAAATTGCTGTTTTAAACTAGCAAAAACATAGAAAAACGCTGTTTTGAACTATTCAAACTGATAAATTCATGTTTCTTACGTTGGAAACGGTGGATTTTTGTGAAATCACGATAAAATTGCTGTTTTAAACTTGCAAAAACATTGAAAAACGCTGTTTTCAACTATTCAAACTGACAAATTCATGTTTCTTCCGTGCGAAACGGCGATTTATGAGATATTACGATAAAATTGCTGTTTTAAACTTGCAAAAACATAGAAAAACGCTGTTTTGAACTATTCAAACTGGCAAATTCATGTTTCTTACGTTCGAAACGGTGGATTTTTGTGAAATCACGATAAAATTGCTGTTTTAAACTTGCAAAAACATAGAAAAACAATGTTTTGAACTATTCAAACTGATAAATTCATGTTTCTTACGTTGGAAACTTGTGGATTTTTGTAAAATCACGTTAAAATTGCTGTTCTAAACTTGCAAAAACATTGAAAAACGATGTTTTCAACTATTCAAACTGACAAATTCATGTTTCTTCCGTGCAAAACAACGATTTATGAGAAATTACTATAAAATTGCTGTTTTAAACTTGCAAAAACATAGAAAAACGCTGTTTTGAACTATTCAAACTGACAAATTCATGTTTCTTTCGTGTGAAACGGCGATTTATGAGAAATGACGATAAAATTGCTTTTTTAAACTTGCAAAAACATAGAAAAACGCTGTTTTTAACTATTCAAACTGATAAATTCAAGTTTCTTTCGTGCGAAACGGCGATTTGTGAGAAATGACGATAAAATTGCTGTTTTAAACTTGCAAAAACATAGAAAAACGCTGTTTTGAATTATTTAAACTGACAAATTCATGTTTCTTTCGTGTGAAACGGCGATTTATGAGAAATGACGATAAAATTGCTGTTTTAAACTTGCAAAAACATAGAAAAACGCTGTTTTGAACTATTCAAACTGACAAATTCATGTTTCTTTCGTGCGAAACGGCGATTTATGAGAAATGACGATAAAATTGCTGTTTTAAACTTGCAAAAACATAGAAAAACGCTGTTTTGAACTATTCAAACTGACAAATTCATGTTTCTTTCGTCTGAAACGGCGATTTATGAGAAATGACGATAAAATTGCTGTTTTCAACTTGCAAAAACATAGAAAAACGCTGTTTTGAACTATTCAAACTGACAAATTCATGTTTCTTTCGTGCGAAACGGCGATTTATGAGAAATGACGTTAAAATTGCTGTTTTAAACTTGCAAAAACATAGAAAAACGCTGTTTTCAACTATTCAAACTGATAAATTCATGTTTCTTACGTTCCAAACGGTGGATTTTTGTGAAATCACGATAGAATTGCTGTTTTAAACTTGCAAAAACATAGAAAAACGCGTTTTCAACTATTCATACTGACAAATTCATGTTTCTTCCGTGCGAAACGGCGATTTATAAGAAATTACGATAAAATTGCTGTTATAAACTTGCTAAAACATAGAAAAACGCTGTTTTGAACTATTCAAACTGACAAATTCATGTTTCTTTCGTGTGAAACGGCGATTTATGAGAAATGACGATAAAATTGCTGTTTTAAACTTGCAAAAACATAGAAAAACCCTGTTTTTAACTATTCAAACTGACAAATTCATGTTTCTTTCGTGCGAAACGGCGATTTATGATAAATGACGATGAAATTGCTGTTTTAAACTTGCTAAAACATAGAAAAACGCTGTTTTGAACTATTCAAACTGACAAATTCATGTTTCTTTCGTGTGAAACGGCGATTTATGAGAAATGACGATAAAATTGCTGTTTTAAACTTGCAAATCATAGAAAAACGCTGTTTTGAACTATTCAAACTGACAAATTCATGTTTGTTTCGTGCGAAACGGCGATTTATGAAAAATGACGATAAAATTGCTGTTTTAAACTTGCAAAAACATAGAAAAACGCTGTTTTCAACTATTCAAACTGATAAATTCATGTTTTTTCCGTTCCAAACGTTGAATTTTTTTGAAATCACGATAAAATTGCTGTTTTAAACTTGCAAAAACATTGAAAAACGCTGTTTTCAACTATTCAAACTGACAAATTCATGTTTCTTCCGTGCGAAACGGCGATTTATGAGAAATTACGATAAAATTGCTGTTTTAAACTTGCAAAAACATAGAAAAACGCTGTTTTGAACTATTCAAACTGACAAATTCATGTTTCTTTCGTGTGAAACGGCGATTTATGAGAAATGACGATAAAATTGCTGTTTTAAACTTGCAAAAACATAGAAAAACGCTGTTTTGACTATTCAAACTAAAAAATTCATGTTTCTTCCGTGCGAAACGGCGATTTATGATAAATGACGATAAAATTGCTGTTTTAAACTTGCAAAAACATAGAAAAACGCTGTTTTGAACTATTCAAACTGACAAATTCATGTTTCTTTCGTGCGAAACGGCGATTTATGAGAAATGACGATAAAATTGCTGTTTTCAACTTGCAAAAACATAGAAAAACGCTGTTTTGAACTATTCAAACTGACAAATTCATGTTTCTTTCGTGCGAAACGGCGATTTATGAGAAATGACGTTAAAATTGCTGTTTTGAACTTGCAAAAACATAGAAAAACTCTGTTTTCAACTATTCAAACTGATAAATTCATGTTTCTTACGTTCCAAACGGTGGATTTTTGTGAAATCACGATAAAATTGCTGTTTTAAACTTGCAAAAACATAGAAAAACGCTGTTTTGAACTATTCAAACTGATAAATTCATGTTTCTTATGTTGGAAACGGTGGATTTTTGTGAAATCACGTTAAAATTGCTGTTTTAAACTCGCAAAAACATTGAAAAACGATGTTTTTAATTATTCAAACTGACAAATTCATGTTTCTTCCGTGCGAAACGGCGATTTATGAGAAATTACTATAAAATTGCTGTTTTAAACTTGCAAAAACATAAAAAAACGCCGTTTTGAACTATTCAATCTGACAAATTCATGTTTCTTTCGTGTGAAACGGCGATTTATGAGAAATGACGATAAAATTGCTGTTTTAAACTTGCAAAAACATAGAAAAACGCTGTTTTGAACTATTCAAACTGACAAATTCATGTTTCTTTCGTGTGAAACGGCGATTTATGAGAAATGACGATAAAATTGCTGTTTTAAACTTGCAAAAACATAGAAAAACCCTGTTTTGAACTATTCAAACTGACAAATTCATGTTTCTTTCGTGTGAAACGGCGATTTATGAGAAATGACGATAAAATTGCTGTTTTAAACTTGAAAAAACATAGAAAAACGCTGTTTTCAACTATTTAAACTGATAAATTCATGTTTCTTACGTTCCAAACGTTGAATTTTTTTGAAATCACGATAAAATTGCTGTTTTAAACTTGCAAAAACATTGAAAAACGCTGTTTTCAACTATTCAAACTGACAAATTCATGTTTCTTCCGTGCGAAACTGCGATTTATGAGAAATTACGATAAAATTGCTGTTTTAAACTTGCAAAGACATAGAAAAACGCTGTTTTGAACTATTCAAACTGACAAATTCATGTTTCTTTCGTGTGAAACGGCGATTTATGAGAAATGAGGATAAAATTGCTGTTTTAAACTTGCAAAAACATAGAAAAACGCTGTTTTGAACTATTCAAACTGACAAATTCATCTCTTTCGTGCGAAACGGCGATTTATGAGAAATGACGTTAAAATTGCTGTTTTAAACTTGCAAAAACATAGAAAAACGCTGTTTTCAACTATTCAAACTGATAAATTCATGTTTCTTACGTTCCAAACGCTGGATTTTTGTGAAATCACGATAAAATTGCTGTTTTAAACTTGCAAAAACATAGAAAAACGCTGTTTTGAACTATTCAAACTGACAAATTCATGTTTCTTTCGTGTGAAACGGCGATTTATGAGAAATGACGATAAAATTGCTGTTTTAAACTTGCAAAAACATAGAAAAACCCTGTTTTGAACTATTCAAACTGACAAATTCATGTTTCTTTCGTGCGAAACGGCGATTTAAGATAAATGACGATAAAATTGCTGTTTTAAACTTGCAAAAACATAGAAAAACGCTGTTTTGAACTTTTCAAACTGACAAATTCATGTTTCTTCCGTGCGAAACGGCGATTTATGAGAAATTACGATAAAATTGCTGTTTTAAACTTGCAAAAACATAGAAAAACGCTGTTTTGAACTATTTAAACTGACAAATTCATGTTTCTTTCGTGTGAAACGGCGATTTATAAGAAATGACGATAAAATTTCTGTTTTAATCTTGCAAAAACATAGAAAAACGCTGTTTTGAACTATTCAAACTGACAAATTCATGTTTCTTTCGTGCGAAACGGCGATTTATGAGAAATGACGATAAAATTGCTGTTTTAAACTAGCAAAAACATAGAAAAACGCTGTTTTGAACTATTCAAACTGATAAATTCATGTTTCTTACGTTGGAAACGGTGGATTTTTGTGAAATCACGATAAAATTGCTGTTTTAAACTTGCAAAAACATTGAAAAACGCTGATTTCAACTATTCAAACTGACAAATTCATGTTTCTTCCGTGCGAAACGGCGATTTATGAGATATTACGATAAAATTGCTGTTTTAAACTTGCAAAAACATAGAAAAACGCTGTTTTGAACTATTCAAACTGGCAAATTCATGTTTCTTTCGTGTGAAACGGCAATTTATGAGAAATGACGATAAAATTGCTGTTTTAAACTTGCAAAAACATTGAAAAACGCTGTTTTGAACTATTCAAACTGACAAATTCATGTTTCTTTCGTCTGAAACGGCGATTTATGAGAAATGACGATAAAATTGCTGTTTTCAACTTGCAAAAACATAGAAAAACGCTGTTTTGAACTATTCAAACTGACAAATTCATGTTTCTTTCGTGCGAAACGGCGATTTATGAGAAATGACGTTAAAATTGCTGTTTTAAACTTGCAAAAACATAGAAAAACGCTGTTTTCAACTATTCAAACTGATAAATTCATGTTTCTTACGTTCCAAACGGTGGATTTTTGTGAAATCACGATAGAATTGCTGTTTTAAACTTGCAAAAACATAGAAAAACGCGTTTTCAACTATTCATACTGACAAATTCATGTTTCTTCCGTGCGAAACGGCGATTTATAAGAAATTACGATAAAATTGCTGTTATAAACTTGCTAAAACATAGAAAAACGCTGTTTTGAACTATTCAAACTGACAAATTCATGTTTCTTTCGTGTGAAACGGCGATTTATGAGAAATGACGATAAAATTGCTGTTTTAAACTTGCAAAAACATAGAAAAACCCTGTTTTTAACTATTCAAACTGACAAATTCATGTTTCTTTCGTGCGAAACGGCGATTTATGATAAATGACGATGAAATTGCTGTTTTAAACTTGCTAAAACATAGAAAAACGCTGTTTTGAACTATTCAAACTGACAAATTCATGTTTCTTTCGTGTGAAACGGCGATTTATGAGAAATGACGATAAAATTGCTGTTTTAAACTTGCAAATCATAGAAAAACGCTGTTTTGAACTATTCAAACTGACAAATTCATGTTTGTTTCGTGCGAAAAGGCGATTTATGAAAAATGACGATAAAATTGCTGTTTTAAACTTGCAAAAACATAGAAAAACGCTGTTTTCAACTATTCAAACTGATAAATTCATGTTTTTTCCGTTCCAAACGTTGAATTTTTTTGAAATCACGATAAAATTGCTGTTTTAAACTTGCAAAAACATTGAAAAACGCTGTTTTCAACTATTCAAACTGACAAATTCATGTTTCTTCCGTGCGAAACGGCGATTTATGAGAAATTACGATAAAATTGCTGTTTTAAACTTGCAAAAACATAGAAAAACGCTGTTTTGAACTATTCAAACTGACAAATTCATGTTTCTTTCGTGTGAAACGGCGATTTATGAGAAATGACGATAAAATTGCTGTTTTAAACTTGCAAAAACATAGAAAAACGCTGTTTTGACTATTCAAACTAAAAAATTCATGTTTCTTCCGTGCGAAACGGCGATTTATGATAAATGACGATAAAATTGCTGTTTTAAACTTGCAAAAACATAGAAAAACGCTGTTTTGAACTATTCAAACTGACAAATTCATGTTTCTTTCGTGCGAAACGGCGATTTATGAGAAATGACGATAAAATTGCTGTTTTCAACTTGCAAAAACATAGAAAAACGCTGTTTTGAACTATTCAAACTGACAAATTCATGTTTCTTTCGTGCGAAACGGCGATTTATGAGAAATGACGTTAAAATTGCTGTTTTGAACTTGCAAAAACATAGAAAAACTCTGTTTTCAACTATTCAAACTGATAAATTCATGTTTCTTACGTTCCAAACGGTGGATTTTTGTGAAATCACGATAAAATTGCTGTTTTAAACTTGCAAAAACATAGAAAAACGCTGTTTTGAACTATTCAAACTGATAAATTCATGTTTCTTATGTTGGAAACGGTGGATTTTTGTGAAATCACGTTAAAATTGCTGTTTTAAACTCGCAAAAACATTGAAAAACGATGTTTTTAATTATTCAAACTGACAAATTCATGTTTCTTCCGTGCGAAACGGCGATTTATGAGAAATTACTATAAAATTGCTGTTTTAAACTTGCAAAAACATAAAAAAACGCCGTTTTGAACTATTCAATCTGACAAATTCATGTTTCTTTCGTGTGAAACGGCGATTTATGAGAAATGACGATAAAATTGCTGTTTTAAACTTGCAAAAACATAGAAAAACGCTGTTTTGAACTATTCAAACTGACAAATTCATGTTTCTTTCGTGTGAAACGGCGATTTATGAGAAATGACGATAAAATTGCTGTTTTAAACTTGCAAAAACATAGAAAAACCCTGTTTTGAACTATTCAAACTGACAAATTCATGTTTCTTTCGTGTAAAACGGCGATTTATGAGAAATGACGATAAAATTGCTGTTTTAAACTTGAAAAAACATAGAAAAACGCTGTTTTCAACTATTTAAACTGATAAATTCATGTTTCTTACGTTCCAAACGTTGAATTTTTTTGAAATCACGATAAAATTGCTGTTTTAAACTTGCAAAAACATTGAAAAACGCTGTTTTCAACTATTCAAACTGACAAATTCATGTTTCTTCCGTGCGAAACTGCGATTTATGAGAAATTACGATAAAATTGCTGTTTTAAACTTGCAAAGACATAGAAAAACGCTGTTTTGAACTATTCAAACTGACAAATTCATGTTTCTTTCGTGTGAAACGGCGATTTATGAGAAATGAGGATAAAATTGCTGTTTTAAACTTGCAAAAACATAGAAAAACGCTGTTTTGAACTATTCAAACTGACAAATTCATCTCTTTCGTGCGAAACGGCGATTTATGAGAAATGACGTTAAAATTGCTGTTTTAAACTTGCAAAAACATAGAAAAACGCTGTTTTCAACTATTCAAACTGATAAATTCATGTTTCTTACGTTCCAAACGCTGGATTTTTGTGAAATCACGATAAAATTGCTGTTTTAAACTTGCAAAAACATAGAAAAACGCTGTTTTGAACTATTCAAACTGACAAATTCATGTTTCTTTCGTGTGAAACGGCGATTTATGAGAAATGACGATAAAATTGCTGTTTTAAACTTGCAAAAACATAGAAAAACCCTGTTTTGAACTATTCAAACTGACAAATTCATGTTTCTTTCGTGCGAAACGGCGATTTAAGATAAATGACGATAAAATTGCTGTTTTAAACTTGCAAAAACATAGAAAAACGCTGTTTTGAACTTTTCAAACTGACAAATTCATGTTTCTTCCGTGCGAAACGGCGATTTATGAGAAATTACGATAAAATTGCTGTTTTAAACTTGCAAAAACATAGAAAAACGCTGTTTTGAACTATTTAAACTGACAAATTCATGTTTCTTTCGTGTGAAACGGCGATTTATAAGAAATGACGATAAAATTTCTGTTTTAATCTTGCAAAAACATAGAAAAACGCTGTTTTGAACTATTCAAACTGACAAATTCATGTTTCTTTCGTGCGAAACGGCGATTTATGAGAAATGACGATAAAATTGCTGTTTTAAACTAGCAAAAACATAGAAAAACGCTGTTTTGAACTATTCAAACTGATAAATTCATGTTTCTTACGTTGGAAACGGTGGATTTTTGTGAAATCACGATAAAATTGCTGTTTTAAACTTGCAAAAACATTGAAAAACGCTGATTTCAACTATTCAAACTGACAAATTCATGTTTCTTCCGTGCGAAACGGCGATTTATGAGATATTACGATAAAATTGCTGTTTTAAACTTGCAAAAACATAGAAAAACGCTGTTTTGAACTATTCAAACTGGCAAATTCATGTTTCTTTCGTGTGAAACGGCAATTTATGAGAAATGACGATAAAATTGCTGTTTTAAACTTGCAAAAACATTGAAAAACGCTGTTTTGAACTATTCAAACTGAGAAATTCATGTTTCTTTCGTGCGAAACGGCGATTTATGAGAAATGACGATAAAATTGCTGTTTTAAACTTGCAAAAACATAGAAAAACGCTGTTTTGAACTATTCAAACTGACAAATTCATGTTTCTTTCGTGCGAAACGGCGATTTATGAGAAATGACGATAAAATTGCTGTTTTAAACTTGCAAAAACTAGAAAAACGCTGTTTTCAACTATTCAAACTGATAAATTCATGTTTCTTACGTTCGAAACGGTGGATTTTTTTGAAATCACGATAAAATTGCTGTTTTAAACTTGCAAAAACATTGAAAAACGCTGTTTTCAACTATTCAAACTGACAAATTCATGTTTCTTCCGTGCGAAACGGCGATTTATGAGAAATTACGATAAAATTGCTGTTTTAAACTTGCAAAAACATAGAAAAACGCTGTTTTGAACTATTCAAACTGGCAAATTCATGTTTCTTTCGTGCGAAACGGCGATTTATGAGAAATGACGATAAAATTGCTGTTTTAAACTTGCAAAAACATTGAAAAACGCTGTTTTCAACTATTCAAACTGACAAATTCATGTTTCTTCCGTGCGAAACTGCGATTTATGAGAAATTACGATAAAATTGCTGTTTTAAACTTGCAAAGACATAGAAAAACGCTGTTTTGAACTATTCAAACTGACAAATTCATGTTTCTTTCGTGTGAAACGGCGATTTATGAGAAATGAGGATAAAATTGCTGTTTTAAACTTGCAAAAACATAGAAAAACGCTGTTTTGGCTATTCAAACTGACAAATTCATGTTTCTTCCGTGCGAAACGGCGATTTATGAGAAATTACGATAAAATTGCTGTTTTAAACTTACAAAAACATAGAAAAACGCTGTTTTGAACTATTCAAACTGACAAATTCATCTCTTTCGTGCGAAACGGCGATTTATGAGAAATGACGTTAAAATTGCTGTTTTAAACTTGCAAAAACATAGAAAAACGCTGTTTTCAACTATTCAAACTGATAAATTCATGTTTCTTACGTTCCAAACGCTGGATTTTTGTGAAATCACGATAAAATTGCTGTTTTAAACTTGCAAAAACATAGAAAAACGCTGTTTTGAACTATTCAAACTGACAAATTCATGTTTCTTTCGTGCGAAACGGCGATTTAAGATAAATGACGATAAAATTGCTGTTTTAAACTTGCAAAAACATAGAAAAACGCTGTTTTGAACTTTTCAAACTGACAAATTCAT
This sequence comes from Poecilus cupreus, assembly GCA_963942605.1. Classification (NCBI taxonomy): domain Eukaryota; kingdom Metazoa; phylum Arthropoda; class Insecta; order Coleoptera; family Carabidae; genus Poecilus; species Poecilus cupreus. The sequence goes on from CAWWDY010001965.1 coordinate 168,089, forward strand.
GTTTCTTCCGTGCGAAACGGCGATTTATGAGAAATTACGATAAAATTGCTGTTTTAAACTTGCAAAAACATAGAAAAACGCTGTTTTGAACTATTTAAACTGACAAATTCATGTTTCTTTCGTGTGAAACGGCGATTTATAAGAAATGACGATAAAATTTCTGTTTTAATCTTGCAAAAACATAGAAAAACGCTGTTTTGAACTATTCAAACTGACAAATTCATGTTTCTTTCGTGCGAAACGGCGATTTATGAGAAATGACGATAAAATTGCTGTTTTAAACTAGCAAAAACATAGAAAAACGCTGTTTTGAACTATTCAAACTGATAAATTCATGTTTCTTACGTTGGAAACGGTGGATTTTTGTGAAATCACGATAAAATTGCTGTTTTAAACTTGCAAAAACATTGAAAAACGCTGTTTTCAACTATTCAAACTGACAAATTCATGTTTCTTCCGTGCGAAACGGCGATTTATGAGATATTACGATAAAATTGCTGTTTTAAACTTGCAAAAACATAGAAAAACGCTGTTTTGAACTATTCAAACTGGCAAATTCATGTTTCTTTCGTGTGAAACGGCAATTTATGAGAAATGACGATAAAATTGCTGTTTTAAACTTGCAAAAACATTGAAAAACGCTGTTTTGAACTATTCAAACTGAGAAATTCATGTTTCTTTCGTGCGAAACGGCGATTTATGAGAAATGACGATAAAATTGCTGTTTTAAACTTGCAAAAACATAGAAAAACGCTGTTTTGAACTATTCAAACTGACAAATTCATGTTTCTTTCGTGCGAAACGGCGATTTATGAGAAATGACGATAAAATTGCTGTTTTAAACTTGCAAAAACTAGAAAAACGCTGTTTTCAACTATTCAAACTGATAAATTCATGTTTCTTACGTTCGAAACGGTGGATTTTTTTGAAATCACGATAAAATTGCTGTTTTAAACTTGCAAAAACATTGAAAAACGCTGTTTTCAACTATTCAAACTGACAAATTCATGTTTCTTCCGTGCGAAACGGCGATTTATGAGAAATTACGATAAAATTGCTGTTTTAAACTTGCAAAAACATAGAAAAACGCTGTTTTGAACTATTCAAACTGGCAAATTCATGTTTCTTTCGTGCGAAACGGCGATTTATGAGAAATGACGATAAAATTGCTGTTTTAAACTTGCAAAAACATAGAAAAACGCTGTTTTAAACTATTCAAACTGACAAATTCATGTTTCTTTCGTGCGGAACGGCGATTTATGAGAAATGACGATAAAATTGCTGTTTTAAACTTGCAAAAACATAGAAAAACGCTGTTTTGAACTATTCAAACTGACAAATTCATGTTTCTTTCGTGCGAAACGGCGATTTATGAGAAATGACGATAAAATTGCTGTTTTAAACATGCAAAAACATATAAAAACGCTGTTTTGTACTATTCAAACTGACAAATTCATTTTTCTTTCGTGCGAAACCAAGATTTATGAGAAATGACGATAAAATTGCTGTTTTAAACTTGCAAAAACATAGAAAAACGCTGTTTTCAACTATTCAAACTGATAAATTCATGTTTCTTACGTTCGAAACGGTGGATTTTTGTGGAATCACGATAAAATTGCTGTTTTAAACTTGCAAAAACATAGAAAAACGCTGTTTTGAACTATTCAAACTGATAAATTCATGTTTCTTACGTTGGAAACGGTGGATTTTTGTGAAATCACGTTAAAATTGCTGTTTTAAACTTGCAAAAACATTGAAAAACGATGTTTTCAACTATTCAAACTGACAAATTAATGTTTCTTCCGTGCGAAACAACGATTTATGAGAAATTACTATAAAATTGCTGTTTTAAACTTGCAAAAACATAGAAAAACGCTGTTTTGAACTATTCAAACTGACAAATTCATGTTTCTTTCGTGTGAAACGGCGATTTATGAGAAATGACGATAAAATTGCTGTTTTAAACTTGCAAAAACATAGGAAAACGCTGTTTTTAACTATTCAAACTGATAAATTCAGGTTTCTTTCGTGCGAAACGGCGATTTATGAGAAATGACGATAAAATTGCTGTTTTAAACTTGCAAAAACATAGAAAAACGCTGTTTTGAATTATTTAAACTGACAAATTCATGTTTCTTTCGTGTGAAACGGCGATTTATGAGAAATGACGATAAAATTGCTGTTTTAAACTTGCAAAAACATAGAAAAACGCTGTTTTGAACTATTCAAACTGACAAATTCATGTTTCTTTCGTGCGAAACGGCGATTTATGAGAAATGACGATAAAATTGCTGTTTTAAACTTGCAAAAACATAGAAAAACGCTGTTTTGAACTATTCAAACTGACAAATTCATGTTTCTTTCGTGTGAAACGGCGATTTATGAGAAATGACGATAAAATTGCTGTTTTAAACTTGCAAAAACATAGAAAAACGCTGTTTTGGCTATTCAAACTGACAAATTCATGTTTCTTCCGTGCGAAACGGCGATTTATGAGAAATTACGATAAAATTGCTGTTTTAAACTTGCAAAAACATAGAAAAACGCTGTTTTGAACTATTCAAACTGACAAATTCATGTTTCTTTCGTGTGAAACGGCGATTTATGAGAAATGACGATAAAATTGCTGTTTTCAACTTACAAAAACATAGAAAAACGCTGTTTTGAACTATTCAAACTGACAAATTCATCTCTTTCGTGCGAAACGGCGATTTATGAGAAATGACGTTAAAATTGCTGTTTTAAACTTGCAAAAACATAGAAAAACGCTGTTTTCAACTATTCAAACTGATAAATTCATGTTTCTTACGTTCCAAACGGTGGATTTTTGTGAAATCACGATAAAATTGCTGTTTTAAACTTGCAAAAACATAGAAAAACGCTGTTTTGAACTATTCAAACTGACAAATTCATGTTTCTTTCGTGTGAAACGGCGATTTATGAGAAATGACGATAAAATTGCTGTTTTAAACTTGCAAAAACATAGAAAAACGCTGTTTTCAACTATTCAAACTGACAAATTCATGTTTCTTTCGTGTGAAACGGCGATTTATGAGAAATGACGATAAAATTGCTGTTTTAAACTTGAAAAAACATAGAAAAACCCTGTTTTGAACTATTCAAACTGACAAATTCATGTTTCTTTCGTGCGAAACGGCGATTTAAGATAAATGACGATAAAATTGCTGTTTTAAACTTGCAAAAACATAGAAAAACGCTGTTTTGAACTTTTCAAACTGACAAATTCATGTTTCTTTCGTGTGAAACGGCGATTTATTAGAAATGACGATAAAATTGCTGTTTTAAACTTGCAAAAACATAGAAAAACGCTGTTTTGAACTATTCAAACTGAGAAATTCATGTTTCTTTCGTTCGAAACGGCGATTTATGAGAAATGACGATAAAATTGCTGTTTTAAACTTGCAAAAACATTGAAAAACGATGTTTTTAATTATTCAAACTGACAAATTCATGTTTCTTCCGTGCGAAACGGCGATTTATGAGAAATTACTATAAGATTGCTGTTTTAAACTTGCAAAAACATAAAAAAACGCTGTTTTGAACTATTCAATCTGACAAATTCATGTTTCTTTCGTGTGAAACGGCGATTTATGAGAAATGACGATAAAATTGCTGTTTTAAACTTGCAAAAACATAGAAAAACGCTGTTTTGAACTATTCAAACTGACAAATTCATGTTTTTTTCGTGTGAAACGGCGATTTATGAGAAATGTCGATAAAATTGCTGTTTTAAACTTGCAAAAACATAGAAAAACGCTGTTTTGAACTATTCAAACTGACAAATTCATGTTTCTTTCGTGCGAAACGGCGATTTATGAGAAATGACGATAAAATTGCTGTTTTAAACTTGCAAAAACATAGAAAAACACTGTTTTCAACTATTCAAACTGATAAATTCATGTTTCTTACGTTCCAAAGGGTGGATTTTTGTGAAATCACTATAAAATTGCTGTTTTAAACTTGCAAAAACATTGAAAAACGCTGTTTTTAACAATTCAAACTGACAAATTCATGTTTCTTCCGTGCGAAACGGCGATTTATGAGAAATTACGATAAAATTGCTGTTTTAAACTTGCAAAAACATAGAAAAACGCTGTTTTGAACTATTCAAACTGACAAATTCATGTTTCTTTCGTGTGAAACGGCGATTTATAAGAAATGACGATAAAATTGCTGTTTTAATCTTGCAAAAACATAGAAAAACGCTGTTTTGAACTATTCAAACTGACAAATTCATGTTTCTTTCGTGCGAAACGGCGATTTATGAGAAATGACGATAAAATTGCTGTTTTAAACTAGCAAAAACATAGAAAAACGCTGTTTTGAACTATTCAAACTGATAAATTCATGTTTCTTACGTTGGAAACGGTGGATTTTTGTGAAATCACGATAAAATTGCTGTTTTAAACTTGCAAAAACATTGAAAAACGCTGTTTTCAACTATTCAAACTGACAAATTCATGTTTCTTCCGTGCGAAACGGCGATTTATGAGATATTACGATAAAATTGCTGTTTTAAACTTGCAAAAACATAGAAAAACGCTGTTTTGAACTATTCAAACTGACAAATTCATGTTTCTTTCGTGCGAAACGGCGATTTATGAGAAATGACGATAAAATTGCTGTTTTAAACTTGCAAAAACATAGAAAAACGCTGTTTTGGCTATTCAAACTGACAAATTCATGTTTCTTCCGTGCGAAACGGCGATTTATGAGAAATTACGATAAAATTGCTGTTTTAAACTTGCAAAAACATAGAAAAACGCTGTTTTGAATTATTCAAACTGACAAATTCATGTTTCTTTCGTGCGAAACGGCGATTTATGAGAAATGACGATAAAATTGCTGTTTTAAACTTGCAAAAACATAGAAAAACGCTGTTTTGAACTATTCAAACTGACAAATTCATGTTTCTTTCGTGTGAAACGGCGATTTATGAGAAATGACGATAAAATTGCTGTTTTAAACTTGCAAAAACATAGAAAAACGCTGTTTTGGCTATTCAAACTGACAAATTCATGTTTCTTCCGTGCGAAACGGCGATTTATGAGAAATTACGATAAAATTGCTGTTTTAAACTTGCAAAAACATAGAAAAACGCTGTTTTGAACTATTCAAACTGACAAATTCATGTTTCTTTCGTGTGAAACGGCGAATTATGAGAAATGACGATAAAATTGCTGTTTTCAACTTACAAAAACATAGAAAAACGCTGTTTTGAACTATTCAAACTGACAAATTCATCTCTTTCGTGCGAAACGGCGATTTATGAGAAATGACGTTAAAATTGCTGTTTTAAACTTGCAAAAACATAGAAAAACGCTGTTTTCAAATATTCAAACTGATAAATTCATGTTTCTTACGTTCCAAACGGTGGATTTTTGTGAAATCACGATAAAATTGCTGTTTTAAACTTTCAAAAACATAGAAAAACGCTGTTTTGAACTATTCAAACTGACAAATTCATGTTTCTTTCGTGTGAAACGGCGATTTATGAGAAATGACGATAAAATTGCTGTTTTAAACTTGCAAAAACATAGAAAAACGCTGTTTTGAACTATTCAAACTGACAAATTCATGTTTCTTTCGTGCGAAACGGCGATTTATGAGAAATGACGATAAAATTGCTGTTTTAAACTTGCAAAAACATAGAAAAACACTGTTTTCAACTATTCAAACTGATAAATTCATGTTTCTTACGTACCAAACGGTGGATTTTTGTGAAATCACTATAAAATTGCTGTTTTAAACTTGCAAAAACATTGAAAAACGCTGTTTTCAACTATTCAAACTGACAAATTCCTGTTTCTTCCGTGCGAAACGGCGATTTATGAGATATTACGATAAAATTGCTGTTTTAAACTTGCAAAAACATAGAAAAACGCTGTTTTGAACTATTCAAACTGGCAAATTCATGTTTCTTTCGTGTGAAACGGCAATTTATGAGATATGACGATAAAATTGCTGTTTTAAACTTGCAAAAACATAGAAAAACGCTGTTTTGAACTATTCAAACTGAGAAGTTCATGTTTCTTTCGTGCGAAACGGCGATTTATTAGAAATGACGATAAAATTGCTGTTTTAAACTTGCAAAAACATAGAAAAACGCTGTTTTGAACTATTCAAACTGACAAATTCATGTTTCTTTCGTGCGAAACGGCGATTTATGAGAAATGACGATAAAATTGCTGTTTTAAACTTGCAAAAACTAGAAAAACGCTGTTTTTAACTATTCAAACTGATAAATTCATGTTTCTTACGTTCGAAACGGTAAATTTTTGTGAAATCACGATAAAATTGCTGTTTTAAACTTGCAAAAACATTGAAAAACGCTGTTTTCAACTATTCAAACTGATAAATTCATGTTTCTTCCGTGCGAAACGGCGATTTATGAGAAATTACGATAAAATTGCTGTTTTAAACTTGCAAAAACATAGAAAAACGCTGTTTTGAACTATTCAAACTGGCAAATTCATGTTTCTTTCGTGCGAAACGGCGATTTATGAGAAATGACGATAAAATTGCTGTTTTAAACTTGCAAAAACATAGAAAAACGCTGTTTTAAACTATTCAAACTGACAAATTCATGTTTCTTTTGTGCGGAACGGCGATTTATGAGTTATGACGATAAAATTGCTGTTTTAAACTTGCAAAAACATAGAAAAACGCTGTTTTGAACTATTCAAACTGACAAATTCATGTTTCTTTTGTGCGAAACGGCGATTTATGAGAAATGACGATAAAATTGCTGTTTTAAACATGCAAAAACATATAAAAACGCTGTTTTGAACTATTCAAACTGACAAATTCATTTTTCTTTCGTGCGAAACGGCGATTTATGAGAAATGACGATAAAATTGCTGTTTTAAACTTGCAAAAACATAGAAAAACGCTGTTTTCAACTATTCAAACTGATAAATTCATGTTTCTTACGTTCGAAACGGTGGATTTTTGTGGAATCAAGATAAAATTGCTGTTTTAAACTTGCAAAAACATAGAAAAACGCTGTTTTGAACTATTCAAACTGATAAATTCATGTTTCTTACGTTGGAAACGGTGGATTTTTGTGAAACCACGTTAAAATTGCTGTTTTAAACTTGCAAAAACATTGAAAAACGATGTTTTCAACTATTCAAACTGACAAATTCATGTTTCTTCCGTGCGAAACAACGATTTATGAGAAATTACTATAAAATTGCTGTTTTAAACTTGCAAAAACATAGAAAAACGCTGTTTTGAACTATTCAAACTGACAAATTCATGTTTCTTTCGTGTGAAACGGCGATTTATGAGAAATGACGATAAAATTGCTGTTTTAAACTTGCAAAAACATAGAAAAACGCTGTTTTTAACTATTCAAACTGATAAATTCAGGTTTCTTTCGTGCAAAACGGCGATTTATGAGAAATGACGATAAAATTGCTGTTTTAAACTTGCAAAAACATAGAAGAACGCTGTTTTGAATTATTTAAACTGACAAATTCATGTTTCTTTCGTGTGAAACGGCGATTTATGAGAAATGACGATAAAATTGCTGTTTTAAACTTGCAAAAACATAGAAAAACGCTGTTTTGAACTATTCAAACTGACAAATTCATGTTTCTTTCGTGCGAAACGGCGATTTATGAGAAATGACCATAAAATTGCTGTTTTAAACTTGCAAAAACATAGAAAAACGCTGTTTTGAATTATTTAAACTGACAAATTCATGTTTCTTTCGTGTGAAACGGCGATTTATGAGAAATGACGATAAAATTGCTGTTTTAAACTTGCAAAAACATAGAAAAACGCTGTTTTGAACTATTCAAACTGACAAATTCATGTTTCTTTCGTGCGAAACGGCGATTTATGAGAAATGACGATAAAATTGCTGTTTTAAACTTGCAAAAACATAGAAAAACGCTGTTTTGAACTATTCAAACTGACAAATTCATGTTTCTTTCGTGTGAAACGGCGATTTATGAGAAATGACGATAAAATTGCTGTTTTCAACTTGCAAAAACATAGATAAACGCTGTTTTGAACTATTCAAACTCACAAATTCATGTTTCTTTCGTGCGAAACGGCGATTTATGAGAAATGACGATAAAATTGCTGTTTTAAACTTGCAAAAACATAGAAAAAAACTTTTTTCAACTATTCAAACTGATAAATTCATGTTTCTTACGTTCCAAATGGTGGATTTTTGTGAAATCACGATAAAATTGCTGTTTTAAACTTGCAAAAACATTGAAAAACGCTGTTTTCAACTATTCAAACTGACAAATTCATGTTTCTTCCGTGCGAAACGGCGATTTATGAGAAATGACGATTAAATTGCTGTTTTAAACTTGCAAAAACATAGAAAAACCCTGTTTTGAACTATTCAAACTGACAAATTCATGTTTCTTTCGTGCGAAACGGCGATTTATGATAAATGACGATAAAATTGCTGTTTTAAACTTGCAAAAACATAGAAAAACGCTGTTTTGAACTATTCAAACTGATAAATTCATGTTTCTTTCGTGTGAAACGGCGATTTATGAGAAATTACGATAAAATTGCTATTTTAAACTTGCAAAAACATAGAAAAACGCTATTTGAACTATTCAAACTGGCAAATTCATGTTTCTCTTGTGTGAAACGGCGATTTATGAGAAATGACGATAAAATTGCTGTTTTAAACTTGCAAAAACATAGAAAAACGCTGTTTTAAACTATTCAAACTGACAAATTCATGTTTCTTTCGTGCGGAACGGCGATTTATGAGAAATGACGATAAAATTGCTGTTTTAAACTTGCAAAAACATAGAAAAACGCTGTTTTGAACTATTCAAACTGACAAATTCATGTTTCTTTCGTGCGAAACGGCGATTTATGAGAAATGACGATAAAATTGCTGTTTTAAACTTGCAAAAACATAGAAAAACGCTGTTTTGAACTATTCAAACTGACAAATCCATTTTTCTTTCGTGCGAAACGGCGATTTATGAGAAATGACGATAAAATTGCTGTTTTAAACTTGCAAAAACATAGAAAAACGCTGTTTTGAACTATTCAAACTGACAAATTCATGTTTCTTTCGTGTGAAACGGCGAATTATGAGAAATGACGATAAAATTGCTGTTTTCAACTTACAAAAACATAGAAAAACGCTGTTTTGAACTATTCAAACTGACAAATTCATCTCTTTCGTGCGAAACGGCGATTTATGAGAAATGACGTTAAAATTGCTGTTTTAAACTTGCAAAAACATAGAAAAACGCTGTTTTCAAATATTCAAACTGATAAATTCATGTTTCTTACGTTCCAAACGGTGGATTTTTGTGAAATCACGATAAAATTGCTGTTTTAAACTTGCAAAAACATAGAAAAACGCTGTTTTGAACTATTCAAACTGACAAATTCATGTTTCTTTCGTGTGAAACGGCGATTTATGAGAAATGACGATAAAATTGCTGTTTTAAACTTGCAAAAACATAGAAAAACGCTGTTTTCAACTATTCAAACTGACAAATTCATGTTTCTTTCGTGTGAAACGGCGATTTATGAGAAATGACGATAAAATTGCTGTTTTAAACTTGCAAAAACATTGAAAAACGATGTTTTTAATTATTCAAACTGACAAATTCATGTTTCTTCCGTGCGAAACGGCGATTTATGAGAAATTACTATAAAATTGCTGTTTTAAACTTGCAAAAACATAAAAAAAACGCTGTTTTGAACTATTCAATCTGACAAATTCATGTTTCTTTCGTGTGAAACGGCGATTTATGAGAAATGACGATAAAATTGCTGTTTTAAACTTGCAAAAACATAGAAAAACGCTGTTTTGAACTATTCAAACTGACAAATTCATGTTTCTTTCGTGTGAAACGGCGAATTATGAGAAATGACGATAAAATTGCTGTTTTCAACTTACAAAAACATAGAAAAACGCTGTTTTGAACTATTCAAACTGACAAATTCATCTCTTTCGTGCGAAACGGCGATTTATGAGAAATGACGTTAAAATTGCTGTTTTAAACTTGCAAAAACATAGAAAAACGCTGTTTTCAAATATTCAAACTGATAAATTCATGTTTCTTACGTTCCAAACGGTGGATTTTTGTGAAATCACGATAAAATTGCTGTTTTAAACTTGCAAAAACATAGAAAAACGCTGTTTTGAACTATTCAAACTGACAAATTCATGTTTCTTTCGTGTGAAACGGCGATTTATGAGAAATGACGATAAAATTGCTGTTTTAAACTTGCAAAAACATAGAAAAACGCTGTTTTCAACTATTCAAACTGACAAATTAATGTTTCTTTCGTGTGAAACGGCGATTTATGAGAAATGACGATAAAATTGCTGTTTTAAACTTGCAAAAACATAGAAAAACCCTGTTTTGAACTATTCAAACTGACAAATTCATGTTTCTTTCGTGCGAAACGGCAATTTAAGATAAATGACGATAAAATTGCTGTTTTAAACTTGCAAAAACATAGAAAAACGCTGTTTTGAACTTTTCAAACTGACAAATTCATGTTTCTTTCGTGTGAAACGGCGATTTATGAGAAATGACGATAAAATTGCTGTTTTAAACTTGCAAAAACATTGAAAAACGATGTTTTTAATTATTCAAACTGACAAATTCATGTTTCTTCCGCGCGAAACGGCGATTTATGAGAAATTACTATAAAATTGCTGTTTTAAACTTGCAAAAACATAAAAAAACGCTGTTTTGAACTATTCAATCTGACAAATTCATGTTTCTTTCGTGTGAAACGGCGATTTATGAGAAATGACGATAAAATTGCTGTTTTAAACTTGCAAAAACATAGAAAAACGCTATTTTGAACTATTCAAACTGACAAATTCATGTTTTTTTCGTGTGAAACGGCGATTTATGAGAAATGTCGATAAAATTGCTGTTTTAAACTTGCAAAAACATAGAAAAACGCTGTTTTGAACTATTCAAACTGACAAATTCATGTTTCTTTCGTGCGAAACGGCGATTTATGAGAAATGACGATAAAATTGCTGTTTTAAACTTGCAAAAACATAGAAAAACACTGTTTTCAACTATTTAAACTGATAAATTCATGTTTCTTACGTACCAAACGGTGGATTTTTGTGAAATCACTATAAAATTGCTGTTTTAAACTTGCAAAAACATTGAAAAACGCTGTTTTTAACAATTCAAACTGACAAATTCATGTTTCTTCCGTGCGAAACGGTGATTTATGAGAAATTACGATAAAATTGCTGTTTTAAACTTGCAAAAACATAGAAAAACGCTGTTTTGAACTATTCAAACTGACAAATTCATGTTTCTTTCGTGTGAAACGGCGATTTATAAGAAATGACGATAAAATTGCTGTTTTAATCTTGCAAAAACATAGAAAAACGCTGTTTTGAACTATTCAAACTGACAAATTCATGTTTCTTTCGTGCGAAACGGCGATTTATGAGAAATGACGATAAAATTGCTGTTTTAAACTTGCAAAAACATTGAAAAACGCTGTTTTCAACTATTCAAACTGACAAATTCCTGTTTCTTTCGTGCGAAACGGCGATTTATGAGATATTACGATAAAATTGCTGTTTTAAACTTGCAAAAACATAGAAAAACGCTGTTTTGAACTATTCAAATTGGCAAATTCATGTTTCTTTCGTGTGAAACGGCAATTTATGAGATATGACGATAAAATTGCTGTTTTAAACTTGCAAAAACATAGAAAAACGCTGTTTTGAACTATTCAAACTGAGACGTTCATGTTTCTTTCGTGCGAAACGGCGATTTATTAGAAATGACGATAAAATTGCTGTTTTAAACTTGCAAAAACATAGAAAAACGCTGTTTTGAACTATTCAAACTGACAAATTCATGTTTCTTTCGTGCGAAACGGCGATTTATGAGAAATGACGATAAAATTGCTGTTTTAAACTTGCAAAAACTAGAAAAACGCTGTTTTTAACTATTCAAACTGATAAATTCATGTTTCTTACGTTCGAAACGGTAAATTTTTGTGAAATCACGATAAAATTGCTGTTTTAAACTTGCAAAAACATTGAAAAACGCTGTTTTCAACTATTCAAACTGACAAATTCATGTTTCTTCCGTGCGAAACGGCGATTTATGAGAAATTACGATAAAATTGCTGTTTTAAACTTGCAAAAACATAGAAAAACGCTGTTTTGAACTATTCAAACTGGCAAATTCATGTTTCTTTCGTGCGAAACGGCGATTTATGAGAAATGACGATAAAATTGCTGTTTTAAACTTGCAAAAACATAGAAAAACGCTGTTTTAAACTATTCAAACTGACAAATTCATGTTTCTTTTGTGCGGAACGGCGATTTATGAGTTATGACGATAAAATTGCTGTTTTAAACTTGCAAAAACATAGAAAAACGCTGTTTTGAACTATTCAAACTGACAAATTCATGTTTCTTTTGTGCGAAACGGCGATTTATGAGAAATGACGATAAAATTGCTGTTTTAAACATGCAAAAACATATAAAAACGCTGTTTTGAACTATTCAAACTGACAAATTCATTTTTCTTTCGTGCGAAACGGCGATTTATGAGAAATGACGATAAAATTGCTGTTTTAAACTTGCAAAAACATAGAAAAACGCTGTTTTCAACTATTCAAACTGATTAATTCATGTTTCTTACGTTCGAAACGGTGGATTTTTGTGGAATCAAGATAAAATTGCTGTTTTAAACTTGCAAAAACATAGAAAAACGCTGTTTTGAACTATTCAAACTGATAAATTCATGTTTCTTACGTTGGAAACGGTGGATTTTTGTGAAACCACGTTAAAATTGCTGTTTTAAACTTGCAAAAACATTGAAAAACGATGTTTTCAACTATTCAAACTGACAAATTCATGTTTCTTCCGTGCGAAACAACGATTTATGAGAAATTACTATAAAATTGCTGTTTTAAACTTGCAAAAACATAGAAAAACGCTGTTTTGAACTATTCAAACTGACAAATTCATGTTTCTTTCGTGTGAAACGGCGATTTATGAGAAATGACGATAAAATTGCTGTTTTAAACTTGCAAAAACATAGAAAAACGCTGTTTTGAACTATTCAAACTGACAAATTCATGTTTCTTTCGTGCGAAACGGCGATTTATGAGAAATGACGATAAAATTGCTGTTTTAAACTTGCAAAAACATAGAAAAACACTGTTTTCAACTATTTAAACTGATAAATTCATGTTTCTTACGTACCAAACGGTGGATTTTTGTGAAATCACTATAAAATTGCTGTTTTAAACTTGCAAAAACATTGAAAAACGCTGTTTTTAACAATTCAAACTGACAAATTCATGTTTCTTCCGTGCGAAACGGTGATTTATGAGAAATTACGATAAAATTGCTGTTTTAAACTTGCAAAAACATAGAAAAACGCTGTTTTGAACTATTCAAACTGACAAATTCATGTTTCTTTCGTGTGAAACGGCGATTTATAAGAAATGACGATAAAATTGCTGTTTTAATCTTGCAAAAACATAGAAAAACGCTGTTTTGAACTATTCAAACTGACAAATTCATGTTTCTTTCGTGCGAAACGGCGATTTATGAGAAATGACGATAAAATTGCTGTTTTAAACTTGCAAAAACATTGAAAAACGCTGTTTTCAACTATTCAAACTGACAAATTCCTGTTTCTTTCGTGCGAAACGGCGATTTATGAGATATTACGATAAAATTGCTGTTTTAAACTTGCAAAAACATAGAAAAACGCTGTTTTGAACTATTCAAACTGGCAAATTCATGTTTCTTTCGTGTGAAACGGCAATTTATGAGATATGACGATAAAATTGCTGTTTTAAACTTGCAAAAACATAGAAAAACGCTGTTTTGAACTATTCAAACTGAGACGTTCATGTTTCTTTCGTGCGAAACGGCGATTTATTAGAAATGACGATAAAATTGCTGTTTTAAACTTGCAAAAACATAGAAAAACGCTGTTTTGAACTATTCAAACTGACAAATTCATGTTTCTTTCGTGCGAAACGGCGATTTATGAGAAATGACGATAAAATTGCTGTTTTAAACTTGCAAAAACTAGAAAAACGCTGTTTTTAACTATTCAAACTGATAAATTCATGTTTCTTACGTTCGAAACGGTAAATTTTTGTGAAATCACGATAAAATTGCTGTTTTAAACTTGCAAAAACATTGAAAAACGCTGTTTTCAACTATTCAAACTGACAAATTCATGTTTCTTCCGTGCGAAACGGCGATTTATGAGAAATTACGATAAAATTGCTGTTTTAAACTTGCAAAAACATAGAAAAACGCTGTTTTGAACTATTCAAACTGGCAAATTCATGTTTCTTTCGTGCGAAACGGCGATTTATGAGAAATGACGATAAAATTGCTGTTTTAAACTTGCAAAAACATAGAAAAACGCTGTTTTAAACTATTCAAACTGACAAATTCATGTTTCTTTTGTGCGGAACGGCGATTTATGAGTTATGACGATAAAATTGCTGTTTTAAACTTGCAAAAACATAGAAAAACGCTGTTTTGAACTATTCAAACTGACAAATTCATGTTTCTTTTGTGCGAAACGGCGATTTATGAGAAATGACGATAAAATTGCTGTTTTAAACATGCAAAAACATATAAAAACGCTGTTTTGAACTATTCAAACTGACAAATTCATTTTTCTTTCGTGCGAAACGGCGATTTATGAGAAATGACGATAAAATTGCTGTTTTAAACTTGCAAAAACATAGAAAAACGCTGTTTTCAACTATTCAAACTGATTAATTCATGTTTCTTACGTTCGAAACGGTGGATTTTTGTGGAATCAAGATAAAATTGCTGTTTTAAACTTGCAAAAACATAGAAAAACGCTGTTTTGAACTATTCAAACTGATAAATTCATGTTTCTTACGTTGGAAACGGTGGATTTTTGTGAAACCACGTTAAAATTGCTGTTTTAAACTTGCAAAAACATTGAAAAACGATGTTTTCAACTATTCAAACTGACAAATTCATGTTTCTTCCGTGCGAAACAACGATTTATGAGAAATTACTATAAAATTGCTGTTTTAAACTTGCAAAAACATAGAAAAACGCTGTTTTGAACTATTCAAACTGACAAATTCATGTTTCTTTCGTGTGAAACGGCGATTTATGAGAAATGACGATAAAATTGCTGTTTTAAACTTGCAAAAACATAGAAAAACGCTGTTTTTAACTATTCAAACTGATAAATTCAGGTTTCTTTCGTGCAAAACGGCGATTTATGAGAAATGACGATAAAATTGCTGTTTTAAACTTGCAAAAACATAGAAAAACGCTGTTTTGAATTATTTAAACTGACAAATTCATGTTTCTTTCGTGTGAAACGGCGATTTATGAGAAATGACGATAAAATTGCTGTTTTAAACTTGCAAAAACATAGAAAAACGCTGTTTTGAACTATTCAAACTGACAAATTCATGTTTCTTTCGTGCGAAACGGCGATTTATGAGAAATGACGATAAAATTGCTGTTTTAAACTTGCAAAAACATAGAAAAACGCTGTTTTGAATTATTTAAACTGACAAATTCATGTTTCTTTCGTGTGAAACGGCGATTTATGAGAAATGACGATAAAATTGCTGTTTTAAACTTGCAAAAACATAGAAAAACGCTGTTTTGAACTATTCAAACTGACAAATTCATGTTTCTTTCGTGCGAAACGGCGATTTATGAGAAATGACGATAAAATTGCTGTTTTAAACTTGCAAAAACATAGAAAAACGCTGTTTTGAACTATTCAAACTGACAAATTCATGTTTCTTTCGTGTGAAACGGCGATTTATGAGAAATGACGATAAAATTGCTGTTTTCAACTTGCAAAAACATAGATAAACGCTGTTTTGAACTATTCAAACTCACAAATTCATGTTTCTTTCGTGCGAAACGGCGATTTATGAGAAATGACGATAAAATTGCTGTTTTAAACTTGCAAAAACATAGAAAAAAACTTTTTTCAACTATTCAAACTGATAAATTCATGTTTCTTACGTTCCAAATGGTGGATTTTTGTGAAATCACGATAAAATTGCTGTTTTAAACTTGCAAAAACATTGAAAAACGATGTTTTTAATTATTCAAACTGACAAATTCATGTTTCTTCCGTGCGAAACGGCGATTTATGAGAAATTACTATAAAATTGATGTTTTAAACTTGCAAAAACATAAAAAAACGCTGTTTTGAACTATTCAATCTGACAAATTCATGTTTCTTTCGTGTGAAACGGCGATTTATGAGAAATGACGATAAAATTGCTGTTTTAAACTTGCAAAAACATAGAAAAACGCTGTTTTGAACTATTCAAACTGACAAATTCATGTTTCTTTCGTGTGAAACGGCGATTTATGAGAAATGACGATAAAATTGCTGTTTTAAACTTGCAAAAACATAGAAAAACGCTGTTTTGAACTATTCAAACTAACAAATTCATGTTTCTTTCGTGCGAAACGGCGATTTATGAGAAATGACGATAAAATTGCTGTTTTAAACTTGCAAAAACAGAGAAAAACACTGTTTTCAACTATTGAAACTGATAAATTCATGTTTCTTACGTTCCAAACGGTGGATTTTTGTGAAATCACGATAAAATTGCTGTTTTAAACTTGCAAAAACTTTGAAAAACGCTGTTTTCAACTATTCAAACTGACAAATTCATGTTTCTTCCGTGCGAAACGGCGATTTATGAGAAAGTACGATAAAATTGCTGTTTTAAACTTGCAAAAACATAGAAAAACGCTGTTTTGAACTATTCAAACTAGCAAATTCATGTTTCTTTCGTGTGAAACGGCAATTTATGAGAAATGACGATAAAATTGCTGTTTTAAACTTGCAAAAACATAGAAAAACGCTGTTTTGAACTATTCAAACTGAGAATTTCATGTTTCTTTCGTGCGAAACGGCGATTTATGAGAAATGACGATAAAATTGCTGTTTTAAACTTGCAAAAACATAGAAAAACGCTGTTTTGAACTATTCAACTGACAAATTCATGTTTCTTTCGTGCGAAACGGCGATTTATGAGAAATGACGATAAAATTGCTGTTTTAAACTTGCAAAAACTAGAAAAACGCTGTTTTCAACTATTCAAACTGATAAATTCATGTTTCTTACGTTCGAAACGGTGGATTTTTGTGAAATCACGATAAAATTGCTGTTTTAAACTTGCAAAAACATTGAAAAACGCTGTTTTCAACTATTCAAACTGACAAATTCATGTTTCTTCCGTGCGAAATGGCGATTTATGAGAAATTACGATAAAATTGCTGTTTTAAACTTGCAAAAACATAGAAAAACGCTATTTGAACTATTCAAACTGGCAAATTCATGTTTCTCTCGTGTGAAACGGCGATTTATGAGAAATGACGATAAAATTGCTGTTTTAAACTTGCAAAAACATAGAAAAACGCTGTTTTAAACTATTCAAACTGACAAATTCATGTTTCTTTCGTGCGGAACGGCGATTTATGAGAAATGACGATAAAATTGCTGTTTTAAACTTGCAAAAACATAGAAAAACGCTGTTTTGAACTATTCAAACTGACAAATTCATGTTTCTTTCGTGCGAAACGGCGATTTATGAGAAATGACGATAAAATTGCTGTTTTAAACTTGCAAAAACATAGAAAAACGCTGTTTTGAACTATTCAAACTGACAAATCCATTTTTCTTTCGTGCGAAACGGCGATTTATGAGAAATGACGATAAAATTGCTGTTTTAAACTTGCAAAAACATAGAAAAACGCTGTTTTCAACTATTCAAACTGATAAATTCATGTTTCTTACGTTCGAAACGGTGGATTTTTGTGAAATCACGATAAAATTGCTGTTTTAAACTTGCAAAAACATAGAAAAACGCTGTTTTGAAATATTCAAACTGATAAATTCATGTTTCTTACGTTGGAAACGGTGGATTTTGTGTGAAATCACGTTAAAATTGCTGTTTTAAACTTGCAAAAACATTGAAAAACGATGTTTTCAACTATTAAAACTGACAAATTCATGTTTCTTCTGTGCGAAACAACGATTTATGAGAAATTACTATAAAATTGCTGTTTTAAACTTGCAAAAACATAGAAAAACGCTGTTTTGAACTATTCAAACTGACAAATTCATGTTTCTTTCGTATGAAACGGCGATTTATGAGAAATGACGATAAAATTGCTGTTTTAAACTTGCAAAAACATAGAAAAACGCTGTTTTTAACTATTCAAACTGATAAATTCAGGTTTCTTTCGTGCGAAACGGCGATTTATGAGAAATGACGATAAAATTGCTGTTTTAAACTTGCAAAAACATAGAAAAACGCTGTTTTGAACTATTCAAACTGACAAATTCATGTTTCTTTCGTGCGAAACGGCGATTTATGAGAAAAGACGATAAAATTGCTGTTTTAAACTTGCAAAAACATAGAAAAACGCTGTTTTCAACTATTCAAACTGATAAATTCATGTTTCTTACGTTCGAAACGGTGGATTTTTGTGAAATCACGATAAAATTGCTGTTTTAAACTTGCAAAAACATAGAAAAACGCTGTTTTTAACTATTCAAACTGATTAATTCATGTTTATTTCGTGCGAAACGGCGATTTATGAGAAATGACGATAAAATTGCTGTTTTAAACTTGCAAAAACATTGAAAAACGCTGTTTTCAACTATTCAAACTGACAAATTCATGTTTCTTCCGTGCGAAACGGCGATTTATGAGAAAGTACGATAAAATTGCTGTTTTAAACTTGCAAAAACATAGAAAAACGCTGTTTTGAACTATTCAAACTAGCAAATTCATGTTTCTTTCGTGTGAAACGGCAATTTATGAGAAATGACGATAAAATTGCTGTTTTAAACTTGCAAAAACATAGAAAAACGCTGTTTTGAACTAATCAAACTGAGAATTTCATGTTTCTTTCGTGCGAAACGGCGATTTATGAGAAATGACGATAAAATTGCTGTTTTAAACTTGCAAAAACATAGAAAAACGCTGTTTTGAACTATTCAAACAGACAAATTCATGTTTCTTTCGTGCGAAACGGCGATTTATGAGAAATGACGATAAAATTGCTGTTTTAAACTTGCAAAAACTAGAAAAACGCTGTTTTCAACTATTCAAACTGATAAATTCATGTTTCTTACGTTCGAAACGGTGGATTTTTGTGAAATCACGATAAAATTGCTGTTTTAAACTTGCAAAAACATTGAAAAACGCTGTTTTCAACTATTCAAACTGACAAATTCATGTTTCTTCCGTGCGAAATGGCGATTTATGAGAAATTACGATAAAATTTCTGTTTTAAACTTGCAAAAACATAGAAAAACGCTGTTTTGAACTATTCAAACTGGCAAATTCATGTTTCTCTCGTGTGAAACGGCGATTTATGAGAAATGACGATAAAATTGCTGTTTTAAACTTGCAAAAACATAGAAAAACGCTGTTTTAAACTATTCAAACTGACAAATTCATGTTTCTTTCGTGCGGAACGGCGATTTATGAGAAATGACGATAAAATTGCTGTTTTAAACTTGCAAAAACATAGAAAAACGCTGTTTTGAACTATTCAAACTGACAAATTCATGTTTCTTTCGTGCGAAACGGCGATTTATTAGAAATGACGATAAAATTGCTGTTTTAAACTTGCAAAAACATAGAAAAACGCTGTTTTGAACTATTCAAACTGACAAATCCATTTTTCTTTCGTGCGAAACGGCGATTTATGAGAAATGACGAAAAAATTGCTGTTTTAAACTTGCAAAAACATAGAAAAACGCTGTTTTGAACTATTCAAACTGACAAATTCATGTTTCTTACGTTGGAAACGGTGGATTTTTGTGAAATCACGTTAAAATTGCTGTTTTAAACTTGCAAAAACATTGAAAAACGATGTTTTCAACTATTCAAACTGACAAATTCATGTTTCTTCTGTGCGAAACAACGATTTATGAGAAATTACTATAAAATTGCTGTTTTAAACTTGCAAAAACATAGAAAAACGCTGTTTTGAACTACTCAAACTGACAAATTCATGTTTCTTTCGTGTGAAACGGCGATTTATGAGAAATGACGATAAAATTACTGTTTTCAACTTGCAAAAACATAGAAAAACGCTGTTTTGAACTATTCAAACTGACAAATTCATGTTTCTTTCGTGCGAAACGGCGATTTATGAGAAATGACGATAAAATTGCTGTTTTAAACTTGCAAAAACATAGAAAAACGCTGTTTTCAACTATTCAAACTGATAAATTCATGTTTCTTACGTTCCAAACGGTGGATTTTTGTGAAATCACGATAAAATTGCTGTTTTAAACTTGCAAAAACATAGAAAAACGCTGTTTTGAACTATTCAAACTGACAAATTCATGTTTCTTTCGTGTGAAACGGCGATTTATGAAAAATGACGATAAAATTGCTGTTTTAAACTTGCAAAAACATAGAAAAACCCTGTTTTGAACTATTCAAACTGACAAATTCATGTTTCTTAAGTGCGAAACGGCGATTTATGATAAATGACGATAAAATTGCTGTTTTAAACTTGCAAAAACATAGAAAAACGCTGTTTTGAACTATTCAAACTGACAAATTCATGTTTCTTTCGTGCGAAACGCCGATTTATGATAAATGACGATAAAATTGCTGTTTTAAACTTGCAAAAACATAGAAAAACGCTGTTTTGAACTATTCAAAATGACAAATTCATGTTTCTTTCGTGTGAAACGGCGATTTATGAGAAATGACGATAAAATTGCTGTTTTAAACTTGCAAAAACA
The DNA here is from genome assembly GCA_963942605.1 of Poecilus cupreus. Lineage (NCBI taxonomy): Eukaryota > Metazoa > Arthropoda > Insecta > Coleoptera > Carabidae > Poecilus > Poecilus cupreus. The sequence continues at coordinate 188,893 of CAWWDY010001965.1, forward strand.
TTGAAAAACGCTGTTTTGAACTTTTCAAACTGACAAATTCATGTTTCTTTCGTGCGAAACGGCGATTTATGAGAAATTACTATAAAATTGCTGTTTTAAACTTGCAAAAACATAGAAAAACCCTGTTTTGAACTATTTAAACTGACAAATTCATGTTTCTTTCGAGTGAAACGGCGATTTATGAGAAATGACGATAAAATTGCTGTTTTAAACTTGCAAAAACATAGAAAAACGCTGTTTTGAACTATTCAAACTGACAAATTCATGTTTCTTTCGTGGGAAACGGCGATTCATGAGAAATGACGATAAAATTGCTGTTTTAAACTTGCAAAAACATAGAAAAACGCTGTTTTGAACTATTCAAACTGACAAATTCATGTTTCTCTCGTGTGAAACGGCGATTTATGAAAAATGACGATAAAATTGCTGTTTTAAACTTGCAAAAACATAGAAAAACGCTGTTTTGAACTATTCAAACTGACAAATTCATGTTTCTTTCGTGCGAAACTGCGATTTATGAGAAATGACGATAAAATTGCTGATTTAAACTTGCAAAAACATAGAAAAACGCTGTTTTCAACTATTCAAACTGATAAATTCATGTTTCTTACTTTCGAAACGGTAAATTTTTGTGAAATCACGATAAAATTGCTGTTTTAAACTTGCAAAAACATAGAAAAACGCTGTTTTGAACTATTCAAACTGATAAATTCATGTTTCTTACGTTGGAAACGGTGGATTTTTGTGTAATCACGTTAAAATTGCTGTTTTAAACTTGCAAAAACATTGAAAAACGATGTTTTCAACTATTCAAACTGACAAATTCATGTTTCTTCCGTGCGAAACAACGATTTATGAGAAATTACTATAAAATTGCTGTTTTAAACTTGCAAAAACATAGAAAAACGCTGTTTTGAACTATTCTAACTGACAAATTCATGTTTCTTTCGTGCGAAACGGCGATTTATGAGAAATGACGATAAAATTGCTGTTTTAAACTTGCAAAAACATAGAAAAACGCTGTTTACAACTATTCAAACTGATAAATTCTTGTTTCTTACGTTCCAAACGGTGGATTTTTGTGAAATCACGATAAAATTGCTGTTTTAAACTTGCAAAAACATTGAAAAACGCTGTTTTCAACTATTCAAACTGACAAATTCATGTTTCTTTTGTGCAAAACGGCGATTTATGAAAAATTACGATAAAATTGCTGTTTTAAACTTGCAAAAACATAGAAAAACGCTGTTTTCAACTATTCAAACTGACAAATTCATGTTTCTTCCGTGCGAAACGGCGATTTATGAGAAATTACGATAAAATTGCTGTTTTAAACTTGCAAAAACATAGAAAAACGCTGTTTTGAACTATTCAAAATGACAAATTCATGTTTCTTTCGTGTAAAACGGCGATTTATGAGAAATGACGATAAAATTGCTGTTTTAAACTTGCAAAAACATAGAAAAACGCTGTTTTGACAAATTCATGTTTCTTTCGTGCGAAACGGAGATTTATGAGAAATGACGATAAAATTGCTGTTTTAAACTTACAAAAACATAGAAAAACGCTGTTTTGAACTATTCAAACTGACAAATTCATGTTTCTTTCGTGCGAAACGGCGATTTATGATAAATGACGATAAAATTGCTGTTTTAAACTTGCAAAAACATTGAAAAACGCTGTTTTCAATTATTCAAACTGATAAATTCATGTTTCTTCCGTGCGAAACGGCGATTTATGAGAAATTACGATAAAATTGCTGTTTTAAACTTGCAAAAACATAGAAAAACGCTGTTTTGAACTACTCAAACTGACAAATTCATGTTTCTTACGTGTGAAACGGCGATTTATGAGAAATGACGATAAAATTACTGTTTTCAACTTGCAAAAACATAGAAAAACGCTGTTTTGAACTATTCAAACTGACAAATTCATGTTTCTTTCGTGCGAAACGGCGATTTATGAGAAATGACGATAAAATTGCTGCTTTAAACTTGCAAAAACATAGAAAAACGCTGTTTTCAACTATTCAAACTGATAAATTCATGTTTCTTACGTTCCAAACGGTGGATTTTTGTGAAATCACGATAAAATTGCTGTTTTAAACTTGCAAAAACTTTGAAAAACGCTGTTTTCAACTATTCAAATTGACAAATTCATGTTTCTTTCGTGCGAAACGGCGATTTATGAGAAATTACGATAAAATTGCTGTTTTAAACTTGCAAAAACATAGAAAAACCCTGTTTTGAACTATTCAAACTGACAAATTCATGTTTCTTTCGAGTGAAACGGCGATTTATGAGAAATGACGATAAAATTGCTGTTTTAAACTTGCAAAAACATAGAAAAACGCTGTTTTGAACTATTCAAACTGACAAATTCATGTTTCTTTCGTGCGAAACGGCGATTCATGAGAAATGACGATAAAATTGCTGTTTTAAACTTGCAAAAACATAGAAAAACGCTGTTTTGAACTATTCAAACTGACAAATTCATGTTTCTCTCGTGTGAAACGGCGATTTATGAGAAATAACGATAAAATTGCTGTTTTAAACTTGCAAAAACATAGAAAAACGCTGTTTTGAACTATTCAAACTGACAAATTCATGTTTCTTTCGTGCGAAACGGCGATTTATGAGAAATGACGATAAAATTGCTGATTTAAACTTGCAAAAACATGGAAAAACGCTGTTTTCAACTATTCAAACTGATAAATTTATGTTTCTTACTTTCGAAACGGTAAATTTTTGTGAAATCACGATAAAATTGCTGTTTTAAACTTGCAAAAACATAGAAAAACGCTGTTTTGAACTATTCAAACTGATAAATTCATGTTTCTTACGTTGGAAACGGTGGATTTTTGTGAAATCACGTTAAAATTGCTGTTTTAAACTTGCAAAAACATTGAAAAACGATGTTTTCAACTATTCAAACTGACAAATTCATGTTTCTTCCGTGCGAAACAACGATTTATGAGAAATTACTATAAAATTGCTGTTTTAAACTTGCAAAAACATAGAAAAACGCTGTTTTGAACTATTCAAACTGACAAATTCATGTTTCTTTCGTGTGAAACGGCGATTTATGAGAAATGACGATAAAATTGCTGTTTTAAACTTGCAAAAACATAGAAAAACGCTGTTTTGAACTATTCTAACTGACAAATTCATGTTTCTTTCGTGCGAAACGGCGATTTATGAGAAATGACGATAAAATTGCTGTTTTAAGCTTGCAAAAACATAGAAAAACGCTGTTTACAACTATTCAAACTGATAAATTCTTGTTTCTTACGTTCCAAACGGTGGATTTTTGTGAAATCACGATAAAATTGCTGTTTTAAACTTGCAAAAACATTGAAAAACGCTGTTTTCAACTATTCAAACTGACAAATTCATGTTTCTTCCGTGCGAAACGGCGATTTATGAGAAATTACGATAAAATTGCTGTTTTAAACTTGCAAAAACATAGAAAAACGCTGTTTTGAACTACTCAAACTGACAAATTCATGTTTCTTTCATGTGAAACGGCGATTTATGAGAAATGACGATAAAATTACTGTTTTCAACTTGCAAAAACATAGAAAAACGCTGTTTTGAACTATTCAAACTGACAAATTCATGTTTCTTTCGTGCGAAACGGCGATTTATGAGAAATGACGATAAAATTGCTGTTTTAAACTTGCAAAAACATAGAAAAACGCTGTTTTGAACTATTCTAACTGACAAATTCATGTTTCTTTCGTGCGAAACGGCGATTTATGAGAAATGACGATAAAATTGCTGTTTTAAGCTTGCAAAAACATAGAAAAACGCTGTTTACAACTATTCAAACTGATAAATTCTTGTTTCTTACGTTCCAAACGGTGGATTTTTGTGAAATCACGATAAAATTGCTGTTTTAAACTTGCAAAAACATTGAAAAACGCTGTTTTCAACTATTCAAACTGACAAATTCATGTTTCTTCCGTGCGAAACGGCGATTTATGAGAAATTACGATAAAATTGCTGTTTTAAACTTGCAAAAACATAGAAAAACGCTGTTTTGAACTACTCAAACTGACAAATTCATGTTTCTTTCGTGTGAAACGGCGATTTATGAGAAATGACGATAAAATTACTGTTTTCAACTTGCAAAAACATAGAAAAACGCTGTTTTGAACTATTCAAACTGACAAATTCATGTTTCTTTCGTGCGAAACGGCGATTTATGAGAAATGACGATAAAATTGCTGTTTTAAACTTGCAAAAACATAGAAAAACGCTGTTTTCAACTATTCAAACTGATAAATTCATGTTTCTTACGTTCCAAACGGTGGATTTTTGTGAAATCACGATAAAATTGCTGTTTTAAACTTGCAAAAACATAGAAAAACGCTGTTTTGAACTATTCAAACTGACAAATTCATGTTTCTTTCGTGTGAAACGGCGATTTATGAGAAATGACGATAAAATTGCTGTTTTAAATTTGCAAAAACATAGAAAAACCCTGTTTTGAACTATTCAAACTGACAAATTCATGTTTCTTAAGTGCGAAACGGCGATTTATGATAAATGACGATAAAATTGCTGTTTTAAACTTGCAAAAACATAGAAAAACGCTGTTTTGAACTATTCAAACTGACAAATTCATGTTTCTTTCGTGCGAAACGGCGATTTATGATAAATGACGATAAAATTGCTGTTTTAAACTTGCAAAAACATAGAAAAACGCTGTTTTGAACTATTCAAACTGACAAATTCATGTTTCTTTCGTGTGAAACGGCGATTTATGAGAAATGACGATAAAATTGCTGTTTTAAACTTGCAAAAACATAGAAAAACGCTGTTTTGAACTATTCAAACTGACAAATTCATGTTTCTTTCGTGCGAAACGGCGATTCATGAGAAATGACGATAAAATTGCTGTTTTAAACTTGCAAAAACATAGAAAAACGCTGTTTTGAACTATTCAAACTGACAAATTCATGTTTCTCTCGTGTGAAACGGCGATTTATGAAAAATGACGATAAAATTGCTGTTTTAAACTTGCAAAAACATAGAAAAACGCTGTTTTGAACTATTCAAACTGACAAATTCATGTTTCTTTCGTGCGAAACGGCGATTTATGAGAAATGACGATAAAATTGCTGATTTAAACTTGCAAAAACATAGAAAAACGCTGTTTTCAACTATTCAAACTGATAAATTCATGTTTCTTACTTTCGAAACGGTAAATTTTTGTGAAATCACGATAAAATTGCTGTTTTAAACTTGCAAAAACATAGAAAAACGCTGTTTTGAACTATTCAAACTGACAAATTCATGTTTCTTTCGTGCGAAACGGCGATTTATGAGAAATGACGATAAAATTGCTGATTTAAACTTGCAAAAACATAGAAAAACGCTGTTTTTAACTATTCAAACTGATAAATTCATGTTTCTTACTTTCGAAACGGTAAATTTTTGTGAAATCACGATAAAATTGCTGTTTTAAACTTGCAAAAACATTGAAAAACGCTGTTTTGAACTTTTCAAACTGACAAATTCATGTTTCTTCCGTGCAAAACAACGATTTATGAGAAATTACTATAAAATTGCTGTTTTAAACTTGCAAAAACATAGAAAAACGCTGTTTTGAACTATTCAAACTGACAAATTCATGTTTCTTTCGTGTGAAACGGCGATTTATGAGAAATGACGATAAAATTGCTGTTTTAAACTTGCAAAAACATAGAAAAACGCTGTTTTGAACTATTCTAACTGACAAATTCATGTTTCTTTCGTGCGAAACGGCGATTTATGAGAAATGACGATAAAATTGCTGTTTTAAACTTGCAAAAACATAGAAAAACGCTGTTTACAACTATTCAAACTGATAAATTCTTGTTTCTTACGTTCCAAACGGTGGATTTTTGTGAAATCACGATAAAATTGCTGTTTTAAACTTGCAAAAACATTGAAAAACGCTGTTTTCAACTATTCAAACTGACAAATTCATGTTTCTTTTGTGCAAAACGGCGATTTATGAAAAATTACGATAAAATTGCTGTTTTAAACTTGCAAAAACATAGAAAAACGCTGTTTTCAACTATTCAAACTGACAAATTCATGTTTCTTCCGTGCGAAACGGCGATTTATGAGAAATTACGATAAAATTGCTGTTTTAAACTTGCAAAAACATAGAAAAACGCTGTTTTGAACTATTCAAACTGACAAATTCATGTTTCTTTCTTGTGAAACGGCGATTTATGAGAAATGACGATAAAATTGCTGTTTTAAACTTGCAAAAACATAGAAAAACGCTGTTTTGACAAATTCATGTTTCTTTCGTGCGAAACGGAGATTTATGAGAAATGACGATAAAATTGCTGTTTTAAACTTACAAAAACATAGAAAAACGCTGTTTTGAACTATTAAAACTGACAAATTCATGTTTCCTTCGTGCGAAACGGCGAATTATGATAAATGACGATAAAATTGCTGTTTTAAACTTGCAAAAACATAGAAAAACGCTGTTTTGAACTATTCAAACTGACAAATTCATGTTTCTCTCGTGTGAAACGGCGATTTATGAAAAATGACGATAAAATTGCTGTTTTAAACTTGCAAAAACATAGAAAAACGCTGTTTTGAACTATTCAAACTGACAAATTCATGTTTCTTTCGTGCGAAACGGCGATTTATGAGAAATGACGATAAAATTGCTGATTTAAACTTGCAAAAACATAGAAAAACGCTGTTTTCAACTATTCAAACTGATAAATTCATGTTTCTTACTTTCGAAACGGTAAATTTTTGTGAAATCACGATAAAATTGCTGTTTTAAACTTGCAAAAACATAGAAAAACGCTGTTTTGAACTATTCAAACTGATAAATTCATGTTTCTTACGTTGGAAACGGTGGATTTTTGTGAAATCACGTTAAAATTGCTGTTTTAAACTTGCAAAAACATAGAAAAACGCTGTTTTGAACTATTCAAACTGACAAATTCATGTTTCTTTCGTGTGAAACGGCGATTTATGAGAAATGACGATAAAATTGCTGTTTTAAACTTGCAAAAACATAGAAAAACGCTGTTTTGAACTATTCAAACTGACAAATTCATGTTTCTTTCGTGCTAAACGGCGATTTATGAGAAATGACGATAAAATTGCTGTTTTAAACTTGCAAAAACATAGAAAAACGCTGTTTTGAACTATTCAAACTGACAAATTCATGTTTCTTTAGTGTGAAACAGCGATTTATTAGAAATGACGATAAAATTGCTGTTTTAAACTTGCAAAAACATAGAAAAACGCTGTTTACAACTATTCAAACTGATAAATTCTTGTTTCTTACGTTCCAAACGGTGGATTTTTGTGAAATCACGATAAAATTGCTGTTTTAAACTTGCAAAAACATTGAAAAACGCTGTTTTCAACTATTCAAACTGACAAATTCATGTTTCTTTTGTGCGAAACGGCGATTTATGAAAAATTACGATAAAATTGCTGTTTTAAACTTGCAAAAACATAGAAAAACGCTGTTTTCAACTATTCAAACTGACAAATTCATGTTTCTTCCGTGCGAAACGGCGATTTATGAGAAATTACGATAAAATTGCTGTTTTAAACTTGCAAAAACATAGAAAAGCGCTGTTTTGAACTATTCAAACTGACAAATTCATGTTTCTTTCGTGTGAAACGGCGATTTATGAGAAATGACGATAAAATTGCTGTTTTAAACTTGCAAAAACATAGAAAAACGCTGTTTTGACAAATTCATGTTTCTTTCGTGCGAAACGGAGAGTTATGAGAAATAACGATAAAATTGCTGTTTTAAACTTACAAAAACATAGAAAAACGCTGTTTTAAACTATTCAAACTGACAAATTCATGTTTCTTTCGTGCGAAACGGCGATTTATGATAAATGACGATAAAATTGCTGTTTTAAACTTGTAAAAACATAGAAAAACGCTGTTTTGAACTATTCAAACTGACAAATTCATGTTTCATGTGAAACGGCGATTTATGAGATATGATGATAAAATTGCTGTTTTAAACTTGCAAAAACATTGAAAAACGCTGTTTTGAACTATTCAAACTGACAAATTCATGTTTCTTTCGTGCGAAACGGCGATTTATGAGAAATTACTATAAAATTGCTGTTTTAAACTTGCAAAAACATAGAAAAACCCTGTTTTGAACTATTCAAACTGACAAATTCATGTTTCTTTCCTGTGAAACGGCGATTTATGAGAAATGACGATAAAATTGCTGTTTTAAACTTGCAAAAACATAGAAAAACGCTGTTTTGAACTATTCAAACTGACAAATTCATGTTTCTTTCGTGCTAAACGGCGATTTATGAGAAATGACGATAAAATTGCTGTTTTAAACTTGCAAAAACATAGAAAAACATTGTTTTGAACTATTCAAACTGACAAATTCATGTTTCTTTAGTGTGAAACGGCGATTTATTAGAAATGACGATAAAATTGCTGTTTTAAACTTGCAAAAACATAGAAAAACGCTGTTTTGAACTATTCAAACTGACAAATTCATGTTTCTTTCGTGCGAAACGGCGATTTATGAGAAATGACGATAAAATTGCTGATTTAAACTTGCAAAAACATAGAAAAAAGCTGTTTTGAACTATTCAAACTGATAAATTCATGTTTCTTACGTTCCAAACGGTGGATTTTTGTGAAATAGCGATAAAATTGCTGTTTTAAACTTGCAAAAACATTGAAAAACGCTGTTTTCAACTATTCAAACTGACAAATTCATGTTTCTTTCGTGCGAAACGGCGATTTATGATAAATGACGATAAAATTGCTGTTTTAAACTTGCAAAAACATAGAAAACCGCTGTTTTGAACTATTCAAACTGACAAATTCATGTTTCTTTCGTGTGAAACGGCGATTTATGAGAAATGACGATAAAATTGCTGTTTTTAACTTGCAAAAACATTGAAAAACGCTGTTTTGAACTATTCAAACTGATAAATTCATGTTTCTTTCGTGCGAAACGGCGATTTATGAGAAATTACAATAAAATTGCTGTTTTAAACTTGCAAAAACATAGAAAAACCCTGTTTTGAACTATTCAAACTGACAAATTCATGTTTCTTTCGTGTGAAACGGCGATTTATGAGAAATGACGATAAAATTGCTGTTTTAAACTTGCAAAAACATAGAAAAAACGCTGTTTGCAACTATTCAAACTGATAAAGTCATGTTTCTTACGTACGAAACGGTGGATTTTTATGAAATCACGATAAAATTGCTGTTTTAAACTTGCAAAAACATAGAAAAACGCTGTTTTGAACTATTCAAACTGATAAATTCATATTTCTTACGTTGGAAACGGTGGATTTTTGTGAAATCACGTTAAAATTGCTGTTTTAAACTTGCAAAAACCATGAAAAACGATGTTTTCAACTATTCAAACTGACAAATTCATGTTTGTTCCGTGCGAAACAACGATTTATGAGAAATTACTATAAAATTGCTGTTTTAAACTTGCAAAAACATAGAAAAACGCTGTTTTGAACTATTCAAACTGACAAATTCATGTTTCTTTCGTGTGAAACGGCGATTTATGAGAAATGACAATAAAATTGCTGTTTTAAACTTGCAAAAACATAGAAAAACGCTGTTTTGAACTATTCAAACTGACAAATTCATGTGTCTTTCGTGCGAAACGGCGATTTATGAGAAATGACGATAAAATTGCTGTTTTAAACTTGCAAAAACATAGAAAAACGCTGTTTACAACTATTCAAACTGATAAATTCTTGTTTCTTACGTTCCAAACGGTGGATTTTTGTGAAATCACGATAAAATTGCTGTTTAAACTTGCAAAAACATTGAAAAACGCTGTTTTCAACTATTCAAACTGACAAATTCATGTTTCTTCCGTGCGAAACGGCGATTTATGAGAAATTACGATAAAATTGCTGTTTTAAACTTGCAAATACATAGAAAAACGCTGTTTTGAACTACTCAAACTGACAAATTCATGTTTCTTTCGTGTGAAACGGCGATTTATGAGAAATGACGATAAAATTACTGTTTTCAACTTGCAAAAACATAGAAAAACGCTGTTTTGAACTATTCAAACTGACAAATTCATGTTTCTTTCGTGCGAAACGGCGATTTATGAGAAATGACGATAAAATTGCTGCTTTAAACTTGCAAAAACATAGAAAAACGTTGTTTCAACTATTCAAACTGATAAATTCATGTTTCTTACGTTCCAAACGGTGGGTTTTTGTGAAATCACGATAAAATTGCTGTTTTAAACTTGCAAAAACATTGAAAAACGCTGTTTTCAACTATTCAAACTGACAAATTCATGTTTCTTTCGTGCGAAACGGCGATTTATGAGAAATTACGATAAAATTGCTGTTTTAAACTTGCAAAAACATAGAAAAACCCTGTTTTGAACTATTCAAACTGACAAATTCATGTTTTTTCCGTGCGAAACGGCTATTTATGAAAAATGACGATAAAATTGCTGTTTTAAACTTGCAAAAACATAGAAAAACGCTGTTTTGAACTATTCAAACTGACAAATTCATGTTTCTTTCGTGTGAAACGGCGATTTATGAGAAATGACGATAAAATTGCTGTTTAAACTTGCAAAAACATGGAAAAACGCTGTTTTGAACTATTCAAACTGACAAATTCATGTTTCTTTCGTGCGAAACGGCGATTTATGAGAAATGACGATAAAATTGCTGTTTTAAACTTGCAAAAACATTGAAAAACGCTGTTTTGAACTATTCAAACTGACAAATTCATGTTTCTTTCGTACGAAACGGCGATTTATGAGAAATTACTATAAAATTGCTGTTTTAAACTTGCAAAAACATAGAAAAACCCTGTTTTGAACTATTCAAACTGACAAATTCATGTTTCTTTCGAGTGAAACGGCGATTTATGAGAAATGACGATAAAATTGCTGTTTTAAACTTGCAAAAACATAGAAAAACGCTGTTTTGAACTATTCAAACTGACAAATTCATGTTTCTTTCGTGCGAAACGGCGATTCATGAGAAATGACGATAAAATTGCTGTTTTAAACTTGCAAAAACATAGAAAAACGCTGTTTTGAACTATTCAAACTGACAAATTCATGTTTCTCTCGTGTGAAACGGCGATTTATGAGAAATGACGATAAAATTGCTGTTTTAAACTTGCAAAAACATAGAAAAACGCTGTTTTCAACTATTCAAACTGATAAATTCATGTTTCTTACGTACAAAACGGTGGATTTTTGTGAAATCACGATAAAATTGCTGTTTTAAACTTGCAAAAACATTGAAAAACGATGTTTTCAACTATTCACACTGACAAATTCATGTTTCTTTCGTGCGAAACAACGATTTATGAGAAATTACTATAAAATTGCTGTTTTAAACTTGCAAAAACATAGAAAAACGCTGTTTTGAACTATTCAAACTGACAAATTCATGTTTCTTTCGTGCGAAACGGTGATTTATGAGAAATGACGATAAAATTGCTGATTTAAACTTGCAAAAACATAGAAAAACGCTGTTTTGAACTATTCAAACTGACAAATTCATGTTTCTTTCGTGCGAAACGGCGATTCATGAGAAATGACGATAAAATTGCTGTTTTAAACTTGCAAAAACATAGAAAAACGCTGTTTTGAACTATTCAAACTGACAAATTCATGTTTCTCTCGTGTGAAACGGCGATTTATGAGAAATGACGATAAAATTGCTGTTTTAAACTTGCAAAAACATAGAAAACGCTGTTTTGAACTATTCAAACTGATAAATTCATGTTTCTTACGTTGGAAACGGTGGATTTTTGTGAAATCACGTTAAAATTGCTGTTTTAAACTTGCAAAAACATTGAAAAACGATGTTTTCAACTATTCACACTGACAAATTCATGTTTCTTTCGTGCGAAACAACGATTTATGAGAAATTACTATAAAATTGCTGTTTTAAACTTGCAAAAACATAGAAAAACGCTGTTTTGAACTATTCAAACTGACAAATTCATGTTTCTTTCGTGCGAAACGGTGATTTATGAGAAATGACGATAAAATTGCTGATTTAAACTTGCAAAAACATAGAAAAACGCTGTTTTCAACTATTCAAACTGATAAATTCATGTTTCTTACGTACAAAACGGTGGATTTTTGTGAAATCACGATAAAATTGCTGTTTTAAACTTGCAAAAACATAGAAAAACGCTGTTTTGAACTATTCAAACTGCTAAATTCATGTTTCTTACGTTGGAAACGGTGGATTTTTGTGAAATCACGTTAAAATTGCTGTTTTAAACTTGCAAAAACATTGAAAAACGATGTTTTCAACTATTCACACAGACAAATTCATGTTTCTTTCGTGCGAAACAACGATTTATGAGAAATTACTATAAAATTGCTGTTTTAAACTTGCAAAAACATAGAAAAACGCTGTTTTGAACTATTCAAACTGACAAATTCATGTTTCTTTCGTGTGAAACGGCGATTTATGAGAAATGACGATAAAATTGCTGTTTCAAACTTGCAAAAACAAAAACGCTGTTTTTAACTATTGAAACTGATAAATTCAGGTTTCTTTCGTGCGAAACGGCGATTTATGAGAAATGACGATAAAATTGCTGTTTTAAACTTGCAAAAACATAGAAAAACGCTGTTTTGAACTATTCAAACTGACAAATTCTTGTTTCTTTCGTGTGAAACGGCGATTTATGAGAAATGACGATAAAATTGCTGTTTTAAACTTGCAAAAACATAGAAAAACGCTGTTTTGAACTATTCAAACTGACAAATTCATGTTTCTTTCGTGCGAAACGGCGATTTATGAGAAATGACGATAAAATTGCTGATTTAAACTTGCAAAAACATAGAAAAACGCTGTTTTCAACTATTCAAACTGATAAATTCATGTTTCTTACGTTCGAAACGGTGGATTTTTGTGAAATCACGATAAAATTGCTGTTTTAAACTTGCAAAAACATAGAAAAACGCTGTTTTGAACTATTCAAACTGATAAATTCATGTTTTTTACATTGGAAACGGTGGATTTTTGTGAAATCACGTTAAAATTGCTGTTTTAAACTTGCAAAAACATAGAAAAACGCTGTTTTGAAATATTCAAACTGACAAATTCATGTTTCTTTCGTGCGAAACGGCGATTTATGAGAAATGACGATAAAATTGCTGTTTTAAACTTGCAAAAACATAGAAAAACGCTGTTTTGAAATATTCAAACTGACAAATTCATGTTTCTTTCGTGCGAAACGGCGATTTATGAGAAATGACGATAAAATTGCTGTTTTAAACTTGCAAAAACATAGAAAAACGCTGTTTTGAAATATTCAAACTGACAAATTCATGTTTCTTTCGTGTGAATCGGCGATTTATGAGAAATGACGATAAAATTTCTGTTTTAAACTTGCAAAAACATTGAAAAACGCTGTTTTGAACTATTCAAACTGACAAATTCATGTTTCTTTCGTTGCGAAACGGCGATTTATGAGAAATTACTATAAAATTGCTGTTTTAAACTTGCAAAAACATAGAAAAACCCTGTTTTGAACTATTCAAACTGACAAATTCATGTTTCTTTCGAGTGAAACGGCGATTTATGAGAAATGACGATAAAATTGCTGTTTTAAACTTACAAAAACATAGAAAAACGCTGTTTTGAACTATTCAAACTGACAAATTCATGTTTCTTTCGTGCGAAACGGCGATTCATGAGAAATGACGATAAAATTGCTGTTTTAAACTTGCAAAAACATAGAAAAACGCTGTTTTGAACTATTCAAACTGACAAATTCATGTTTCTTACGTTCGAAACGGTGGATTTTTGTGAAATCACGATAAAATTGCTGTTTTAAACTTGCAAAAACATAGAAAAACTCTGTTTTCAACTATTCAAACTGATAAATTCATGTTTCTTACGTTCGAAACGGTGGATTTTTGTGAAATCACGATAAAATTGCTGTTTTAAACTTGCAAAAACATAGAAAAACGCTGTTTTGAACTATTCAAACTGATAAATTCATGTTTCTTTCGTGTGAAACGGCGATTTATGAGAAATGACGATAAAATTGCTGTTTTAATCTTGCAAAAACATAGAAAAACGCTGCTTTGAACTATTCAAACTGACAAATTCATGTTTCTTTCGTGCGAAACGGTGATTTATGAGAAATGACGATAAAATTGCTGATTTAAACTTGCAAAAACATAGGAAAACGCTGTTTTCAACTATTCAAACTGATAAATTCATGTTTCTTACGTACAAAACGGTGGATTTTTGTGAAATCACGATAAAATTGCTGTTTTAAACTTGCAAAAACATAGAAAAACGCTGTTTTGAACTATTCAAACTGATAAATTCATGTTTCTTACGTTCCAAACGGTGGATTTTTGTGAAATCACGATAAAATTGCTGTTTTAAACTTGCAAAAACATTGAAAAACGCTATTTTCAAATATTCAAACTGACAAATTCATGTTTCTTCCGTGCGAAACGGCGATTTATGAGAAATTACGATAAAATTGCTGTTTTAAACTTGCAAAAACATAGAAAAACGCTGTTTTGAACTATTCAAACTGACAAATTCATGTTTCTTTCGTGTGAAACGGCGATTTATGAGAAATGACGATAAAATTGCTGTTTTAAACTTGCAAAAACATAGAAAAACGCTGTTTTGACAAATTCATGTTTCTTTCGTGCGAAACTGAGATTTATGAGAAATGACTATAAAATTGCTGTTTTAAACTTACAAAAACATAGAAAAGCGCTGTTTTGAACTATTCAAACTGACAAATTCATGTTTCTTTCGTGCGAAACGGCGATTTATGATAAATGACGATAAAATTGCTGTTTTAAACTTGCAAAAACATATAAAAACGCTGTTTTGAACTATTCAAACTGACAAATTCATGTTTCTTTCGTGTGAAACGGCGATTTATGAGAAATGGCGATAAAATTGCTGTTTAAACTTGCAAAAACATAGAAAAGCGCTGTTTTGAACTATTCAAACTGACAAATTCATGTTTCTTTCGTGCGAAACGGCGATTTATGAGAAATGACGATAAAATTGCTGTTTTAAACTTGCAAAAACATAGAAAAACGCTGTTTTCAACTATTCAAACTGATAAATTCATGTTTCTTACGTTCCAAACGGTGGATTTTTGTGAAATCACGATAAAATTGCTGTTTTAAACTTGCAAAAACATTGAAAAACGCTGTTTTCATCTATTCAAACTGACAAATTCATGTTTCTTCCGTGCGAAACGGCGATTTATGAGAAATTACGATAAAATTGCTGTTTTAAACTTGCAAAAACATAGAAAAACGCTGTTTTGAACTATTCAAACTGACAAATTCATGTTTCTTTCGTGTGAAACGGCGATTTATGAGAAATGACGATAAAACTGCTGTTTTAAACTTGCAAAAACATAGAAAAACCCTGTTTTGAACTATTCAAACTGACAAATTCATGTTTCTTAAGTGCGAAACGGCGATTTATGATAAATGACGATAAAATTGCTGTTTTAAACTTGCAAAAACATAGAAAAACGCTGTTTTGAACTATTCAAACTGACAAATTCATGTTTCTTTCGTGTGAAACGGCGATTTATGAGAAATGACGATAAAATTGCTGTTTAAACTTGCAAAAACATAGAAAAACGCTGTTTTGAACTATTCAAACTGACAAATTCATGTTTCTTTCGTGCGAAACGGCGATTTATGAGAAATGACGATAAAATTGCTGTTTTAAACTTGCAAAAAACATAGAAAAACGCTGTTTTAAACTATTCAAACTGATAAATTCATGTTTCTTACGTGTGAAACGGCGATTTATGAGAAATGACGATAAAATTGCTGTTTTAAACTTGCAAAAACATTGAAAAACGCTGTTTTGAAACTATTCAAACTGACAAATTCATGTTTCTTTCGTGTGAAACGGCGATTTATGAGAAATGACGATAAAAATGCTGTTTTAAACTTGCAAAAACATAGAAAAAACGCTGTTTTGAACTATTCAAACTGACAAAAACATGTTTCTTTCATGCGAAACGGCGATTTATGAAAAATGACGATAAAATTGCTGTTTTAAACTTGCAAAAACATAGAAAAACGCTGTTTTCAACTATTCAAACTGATAAATTCATGTTTCTTACGTTCCAAACGGTGGATTTTTGTGAAATCACGATAAAATTGCTGTTTTAAACTTGCAAAAACATTGAAAAACGCTATTTTCAAATATTCAAACTGAAAAATTCATGTTTCTTCCGTGCGAAACGGCGATTTATGAGAAATTACGATAAAATTGCTGTTTTAAACTTGCAAAAACATAGAAAAACGCTGTTTTGAACTATTCAAACTGACAAATTCATGTTTCTTTCATGTGAAACAGCGATTTATG